>JAVHMZ010449597.1:0-17657 GCA_034782995.1 Amazona versicolor
GGTCGGCCCCGACCGTAACGACGAGTATTTCCTCTACCAGACGATCGTCGGCACATGGCCGATCGAGCTTCTCGACGGGGAGCACAGCGATCGCGAGGCGCTCGAAGTCTTCGCCGACCGGCTCAAGGGCGCCATGACCAAGGCGATGCGCGAGTCGAAGACGCATACGACCTGGGCCTCGCCCGATGCCGCCTACGAAAGCGCCACACTGGCGTTCATCGACCGTGCGCTCCTGGGCGAGCGCGCTGCGGCATTCCTGCCCGCGCTGAAGCGCTTCGCGGCGCGCACCGCCCGGCTCGGAGTGTCGAACAGTATCGCGCAGACGGTGCTCAAGCTTGCCATACCCGGCGTCCCCGACATCTACCAGGGAGCCGAGTTGTGGGACCTCTCCATGGTCGATCCGGACAATCGCCGGCCGGTCGATTTCGCGGCGCGGCAACGGATGCTGGGCGAAGTCGAGACGGACCTCCTGCGTGACCGGGAAGCCGCCATGAGACGCTATCGGCGCGACTGGCACGACGGCCGCATCAAGCTCGCTGTCATCGCGACACTGCTGGAGTTCCGCCGCGACCACGAGAGTCTGTTCGTCGACGGGAGCTACGAGCCTGCTAAAGCCGAAGGCCCGTCGGCCGACGAGGTCGTGGCGTTCCGGCGTCGGGACCGGACCGACCCCGATGCGGGCATCCTGGTGGCGGTTCGGCGTTTTCCGTCCCGGCACGAAGACCTCGTTCCGGGCGGAGACCTGGGCCGCGTCGATGCCGGCTCCGCGCCCTCGATAGGATGGCGAGACATCCTCACCGGGCGCATCTTCCCGCGAGGGACCGACTTGCAGGTTTCGGCGCTGTTCGCCGTGCTGCCGGCTGTCGTCCTGGTCGAGGACCGGTGAGACCTGAGGTCGCGCGCCCGCTCTTGTGGGACACGGTGGCCGGATGCCATCAACCTCCCGACTTGCCGCCGCCCGACCCTGAATCTCCGAACTTACGGCCGAGGCCGAGTGTCTTGGCCAATGCCGAGCGGGATTTGGCATAGGCCGGAGCTACCATGGGATAATCCTTCGGCAAGCCCCATTTCTCGCGATACTGCTGTGGCGTCATGTTGTGCGCGGTCATCAGGTGCCGCTTGAGCGACTTGAACTTCTGACCGGTCTCAAGGCTGATGAGATAATCATCCGTGACCGATTTGCGGATCGGCACCGCGGGTTTGAGTTCCTCCGGCTTGGCTTCTTCGATGGGCGGCGCCGCGTCGCTCATCTTGAACAGGGTGTCGTGTATGGATTGCATGAGTGCCGGCAGCTCGTTGACCGGAACCGCGTTGCGAGCGACGTAAGCGGAGACGAGTTCCGCCGTCAGTTCGAGCAGGTCGGTTTGGAGGGGAGCGCTGGCATCGTTGTCGGTCGAGTCGTTCATACGCACGCCTTCGAAATGAATCACAATCCACCATATTAAATCTGGGCTGAATCAATCAATGGTTCTTGCGGACAAACTCGTCGCGGCTTCGCCGCTCAACCGGCTCGCCTCACGGAGAAAGATGAACCCCGAAGGCACTACGAATAGTCTGCAATCGTAGACGGACATGTTCCAGGTTGCATTTCGTCCGGCGCCCAAGAGACATCCCCGGAGCTGGATTGCGGATTGCTTTCTACACGCCGTCGCTTACGAAGATTGGCCATGCCATGCCGACGATTGTCAGTTTGCGGTCGGCTGACAACGAACGTCTTTACGATCTTGATTGCAACCAACAGATCAGCGTCGGGGATTGTCTTGATCTCATTCTCAGCTCACTCAGAGTTGCCGGCCGTCTATCCGGCAAAGACCGAGTTCCGCCTATCTTTCGATATAACGGGCGAGGATTGTGGTCGAAGTCGACCACGTTATCAAAACGACCGCAGCCAATGGCATCGGGTCGCAGCGCAAGCAGCGCAGCGCAGGCGTATGACCTTGCTCGGAACGCTCCAGGCTCTTGCCACGGCTTGCCTTCAGCAGTGATCCTGCCAAAGTTCTGCATTGGAAGAGCTCGTGTTTCTACACGTAGAAATTGTAAATACGCTTGATTTTTCTGGTCTGATCCGTTGTAGACGCGATTGTTCAACAAACAACGACGTCAGCTAGTCTTAGGTGACAATGGAACCCTGCATGGATTAATCAGTCGAGAGATCCTGTGAGGAGCCTCCTGTTGAATGACCCGGGCCGTCAGTTCCCCTTTGCTTTCTTCCTGGATCGAAGGTTCTACAAGGATCCGGAGGACCTCGCGCAGGACATCACCCATTTCGTACCGCAGTCCGAGGTCCGGGGAGTGCCTGCAGGACAGTCCATTGACCTTGTCGGGTCCGCCCTCCTGTTCCCGACGCTGTCGATCTGGCTCTCCCATTACCAGAGGGCGGCCGAACTGAGGCCGATCGCGGCGGACGCGCATCAGTTCATCCTGTTCCCAGGCCAGGGAGAAATCTGGACCGAGACCACCACGGAGCAACTCGTCTGCGACGATCGGTATGGCGTCAACGTCGAGACGGAGAACATCGTCGCCGTGCGGCCACAAGCAGGCCGCAGAGGCGTCGGCCTCAGCGTGGACCGGCTCACGCTTGTCGGTCGGTTGGCCGTGCTGATGGACGCTCCGGTCCGGCGCCGCCTCGTGTTCGAGCCCCGCTTCGATGCCACTCTGGATCACCATTCGGCAGTCAGCGAGATGGTCTGCTCGGTTCTCGCCCCCAACCTCGGGAGTGCCCTTACGGCATCGCCGGCCATGGCATCGGCCCTGTCCACGACGATCCTGGATCTGACCCTGCATTCGCTTCCGCACAACTTCAGCGAGGATCTGCGCAAGCCGCCGGTGCGGATCGCCCCCAGGCATATCAAGCGGGCCATCGACTACGTGGAAAGCAACGTGCATTCGGCTCTGACGGTCGACGATCTGGCGTCGGCTTGCGGCGTCAGCATCCGGGCCCTGCAGTATGGCTTCAGGCATTTCCTCGACATCTCGCCGGCGGATCACATCCGGAATGTGCGCCTGGAGCGGGCACGGCGCGAGATCCTGGATAGCGAGGAGACGCGGCTGACGGACATCGCCGCGCGTTGGGGTTTTGCCAATCTGGCTCGGTTCAATGGTCGCTTCCGTGTGGCTTACGGCGAGACTCCGGCCGAATACCGTCGGCGACAAAGCGAGACAAAACGCAGGTGACGGCCCGGGCCGGACATTCGTCTCTCCGGTCGCGCCGCCGCGTCAAGGCTTGAGCGCTAAGCGCGTTGTTCTACAGTCGCTATCATGCGACCCGTTCGGAGCCGTATTGTGAACGACTTGGGAGATCGGGTTCCGTTTTCACAATTCGTCGCGGACCTGAAGGCTGACACTGACGAGAACAGACGAAGCGCCGGGAAGCCGGCTCTCCCGGCTCGGTTCATCAGCGTTCCGCCAGGTCAGTCGGTCGATGTCGCCGGCAGCGCCGGACTGTTGCCTCATCTGACGATCTGGCTTTCCCATTACCATGCCGCAGCCGAGGCAACGCCGCTCGGGGCGCGAGCCCATCAACTGATCCTGTTTCCTGGAAAAGGACAGCTGACGGTCGAGACGAGGACCGGCGAGTTGGTTTGCGACCACCGCTACGGGGTCAACATCGAGACCGAGAGTCTCGTCGCGGTCCGCTTCGGTCCAGGACGCCACGGCGCGGGGGCGACGGTCGACCGGCTGACGTTGACCCGACGTCTCGCTGTGTTGATCGATGCCCCGCTGCGTCGACGGCTGGCGTTCGACACCCGCTTCGATACGACATCGAGACACTATGGTGCCGTCGGTGAACTGATTCGGGCCGTCCTGGCGCCGACGTTGGGGCGAGCCATCATGTCGTCCCCGGCGACCGCGTCCGCACTGTCGGCCACTATCCTTGACCTCGTGCTCCACACCTTGCCTCACAATTACAGCGAGGATCTCCTGCGCGCCCCGCTCCGGATCACGCCGAGGCATGTCAAGCGTGCCGTCGACTATGTCGACGCGCACGTCCATCCCACCCTCACGATCGACGATCTCGCGGCGGCTTGCTCTGTGAGCATCCGATCGCTCCAGTACGGCTTTCGTCGCTTCCTCGACATCTCGCCGGCCGACTACGTCCGCAATGTTCGGCTGGAGCGCGCTCGCCGCGACATTCTGCGGAGCCGGGAGACTCCTCTCACGGAGATTGCTGGACGATGGGGCTTTGCCAATCTGGCGCGCTTCAACGCTCGCTTTGTGAGCGCCTACGGCGAATCGCCGTCGGCCTACCGTCGTCGTCTCGCGAGTGCCCGGACGCTTGATCCGGGCCAGGGACGCAACACCACCATGCCTACTGCAGATATCTGATGCTTCGGTCCGCCGGGTCCGGATCGTAGTCGCGGTCGATCAGGCTGGTGCGCCGGGGATTGCTGCCGCACAGCACCCTTCGCGTGTCACCCAGCGCCGCGGTGGCCAGCAGGCCAATGGTCGGCGCCTCATGCTGGGCGGCCTTGATGAACAGGTGATCGGACGCGGGGCGAGCCACCCAGCCCTGGAAGAAGAACGACAAGGTCTTACCCAATGCGGCCGCGATCTCGGTCAATTGTTCCGAGCTGATGTGCGCATCGCCGTTTTCCAGCCGGTGGACCCGATCGACAGGAATGCCGAGGAGTGCGCCCAAAGCCGCCGGGGACAGGTTGAGCTCCACTCGTGCGGACCTGATTCGCGCACCGAGCTGACGGTCTATCGTAAGCCTCTGGCCGATCATTCCATCCCCCCACCCGAGTCAAACATTCCATACGACAGATAAACTACGGGGGGATTGTAGAATGGACGTTTCGCAACAATCCTGCGTATAGCGTCATGCAGAATGCGCGAACCGTATAGGTACCGGTGGGCGCGCATTGGCAGCGGGCTGGCAGAACGCCTACCAATGATAGGAGACCCCTAACGTGGCCACGTCGACGTCGGCCGAAAACTCGGCGACGAACGGCAGACCGCCTGACCTTGGGTCGCCCTGCTGCATCACCACGTGGTGGTCGCCCACCAGGAAATAGTGCGAGTAGGCGACGTCAAACGTCAAGGCTTCGCTGAAATGGTAGCCAAGCCCGCCGCTGACCGACACTCGGTCGCTGTCCAGCATCTGAATATTGCGATTGTCCGTCGTGACGGGCGACCACTCATATCCAAGGCCCGAGCGCAACGTGAACCGGTCGTTCAGCCGGTATTCGCCGCCCACGTTGACTGCAGATCCGTCGCGATAGTTGAACGGCAGGGCCGAATCACCGAGCACCGAGCGGACCTCGACCACGCCGAGCCGGCTCCACCTGGTCCATTCGTAACCCACGTTGGCCGTGAGATCCGGACTGATGGCTTGCCGGAGGCCCACCGTGAGTTGATCGGGCAGGTGAAGCGACGACGTCGCGGGAAGTGGTGGTGCGCCGTTGATCGTAATAGTGCCGGGCAAGGCTTCGTATATGGCCGAGCGATAGCCGATGCCCACTTCAGTGCCTGCGCGCGGCGTCAGAGTTGCACCGGCCGTGTAGCCGGCGCCCCAGGATTTAGTGTTCAGGGTGACGCCCGGGGCATCCGCGGCTGGCGATGTGGCATTGTCGAGCTTCACCTTGAGCAGGGTCGCCTGCACTCCGAAGCCCAGCGACAGCCAGTCCGTGACTTTCAGGGCGATGTTCGGATTGACCTCATAGGACCGCACGGATGTGGACCGCGCGAAGATCTGCCCGAAATAATTGCTGGGGGGTCGGGTGGTCCCGCCGAAAGGGCTGGTGAGACTGGTGCCGAACCACCAGCGCTCATTGATCTGGTGGCTCAGGAAGAGCGAGGGCAGGACGGCGTTGGGGAGAATGTCGCCTGTACTGGAAGGACCGGCTGAGGTGAAGACTGGGCTCATGCCGGGCAGCGGGGTGGCCTCGGCATAGGCGAGCACCGCGGAGGCGTTCCCCTGCACTTGCCATCCTGGTGCCGCCGTCAACGTGGCCGGATTCCAGAACATCGATCCGATGCCGGCGCTGCCGGCCGCCACACCGGCAAAGTCGAGCCCCTGCCCGATGGCGCTTTGTTCCCTCAGCGCAAACGAACCAGCCTGCGCTTCCGAGCCGCCCAGCGTTCCGAGGCCAAGGGCCGATGTCACGACGCTGGCGAGAATGAGTCGATGCATATCGGGTCGCCATGATAAATGCAAGGATCCGGCGTACCGCATGCCGTTGCTGGAGGTCTCTAACCCTGACTATGACTCGATTAAAGCAATGGTCAGTGCAGCTAATATGGCTGTCCAATGGTTAAGATTTGCTTAATGCCGCGCGTCTAGCCACGATCTCTGCTCCAACAGATTCAATCATTACTGCTATATGCACGTTAAATCGTGATATTTCCATAAAGACAGCAGCGACATGGTCGCAACACTCGAACCGACCAACCGGCGTTGTAGATGCGTAATCTAGTGCGTGATGTGGCGATGCGGTCGCTAGCATTGCCGCGGCTTCCTGACGATGAGGATCGCCGACCACCTGCATGGGTCGGAGTCATGCGCCCGATCTCAAAAGACTCGGACGGGTCGACTGGCGAGTATTTCGGCTGCTTTTGCGTAGAGCGTTCGTCACAAGTCGCCCGCAGCAGGGTCATTTACCAATTCCTGCGTACTTAGGGGTTGAATTGACGCGGGTCTCTCGACATTTTCGTGGGGGAACTTACAATCTTCGGTGGTAGCGTCGGAGGATGGTGATGCATTGCAGGGACATTACCGATCTTGCCTTCGAAACAATCCTGGCTGACCTGACCGACGTCGAGCGTCAGACTGGAGCGATCGAGACGGCGAGCGGGATGCACGATGAGTTCGGCTACACGGTGCTCCTTCGGGACGCATCACGCTGCATGGCGCTGGTCGAGGATCCGGACCATCTCGACCGAGCCCTCGCCGAGATGGCGTTCGCCTCTGATACGAGTGGGCTCTGGAACCAGGCACGAAGCGGTCGGCACTGATCGGCTTTGCGGCGGCTTCGTCGGAAGACGCTAACGCCCCACGTGCTCCGCAATCAATCTGCCAGAGGGGCGCAACCGATTGCCCCGTGATCCATTTTCCTTCCGCGACAACGCCTTGGTTCTGCACGGGAGAGAAACATGACCCTTATCATCCTGATCATCGTGATCCTGCTGCTCTTCGGCGGCGGCGGATACTATGGGCTGAACTCGGGCTATTACGGCGGCGGCGGGTTCGGCGGCATCGGCCTGATCGGGCTGTTGATCATCCTGTTTCTGCTGTTCGGGCCCTATCGGTTCTAGGGTCGGCGCGTTTACGTCCCACCGATGCGATCGGGTCGACAACGACCTGATCGCATCACATTGAAACCGATCCGTCAGGGCGCCCTGTCCGTGGCATCACAGGGCTCGAACCGCACCGTCACCGAGTGACCGATCGCCCACTTGGTATTATCGGCAAGTGCCAGGAGGACGACCCTGACCTCCTGGTCGCCCGCCATTGCGGCAGAGTTCGGCATCGATCGTTTGAGTGATTCGGCACCGATGCGCACGACGGTGGCTCCGCCGGTGTCCTCCCCGTGTCCGTGGCCTGTCACTGACGCATGCTGACCGTCGCAGAGCTTCGGCAGATCGGCCTCGTCGACCTCGGCACGCACCTGCAGCTTGCCATCGTCGACGAGGCGGACGAGCGGAACCTGGTTAAGGTCACTGACGAACTGCCCGGGCGCTACAGCCATGGACACCACGACGCCATCGCCAGGTGCCCGGATGGAGCATTGCTCGAGCAAGGCGCGGGTCTCCTCGAGCGCTGCGGCAGCGCTATCCCGGCGCGCGGTGGCCTCCTCGACGTCTTCGACCCGCGATCCGGCCCGCAGCATAGCAAGGTGCTGTCGCGCTTCCTCCAAGGCAGCGGCAGTGGCGCGCGCCTCGCGTTCGGCAAGGTCGATCCTGGCCTGAGTGGCCGTATTGTCGACCTTGAGCGCAACCGCGCGTTGTCGCGCGATCTGGGCCTCCTCGGCATTGGCCTCGGCGCCTTTGACGGCTGCGGCCGCGATGGCGATCTCCTCCACCCGGTATCCGTTCCTGGTGCGGCTCAGGACAGCGGAGGCAACGCCCAGTTCGTGATCCCGGACTTTGGCCTCGGCCTCGATCACGCGACAATCTATATTGACCAGCAGCTGACCGGCACGCACCCGATCGCCGTCGTGAACAAGCACGGAGGCGACGACGCCTGCCACCGCACTGCCGAGCGGGATGATGCCGCCCACGGGCTCGACCCGGCCCGGAACCATCAGAACGGGGCCGGGCGATTCGGCTGCCGACCCACCGGTCGCCGTCGCCACGACACCTCCGACGATCAATCCGTAGGCATAGTGCCGCATGGCCGTGTCTCTCAGACTTGCGGTGCCGACCGGGCCGACGCCTGGACACCAAACGCTCGCGGGCGACGCTTCGAGTCATGGAAGCTTTTGCCCGGCAAATCAACTTGGAGTCGCGCGACCTCGCTCCCGAGCCTGCCCTTGCGGCTCGCCATGATCGTCGTCAGGTCGGCTGCCCGACACCGCCGGCGACGACGACGAGGTTTGACGATCCTTCATTCCGAGCCCCTGCAAGTGCGTCTTGAACTTCACGAGCATCTCTGCAAGCTGGTCCGCTGGGCAGGTCGCCAGCGTTGTGCTGACCTCGAGCTTGTCCTCCCGATAGAGTTCAACGACAATGGCGACGGTCGTATCGTCCAGCCGGGTTGGCGACAGCACAAAGAAGATGGTCGAGACTGTGGGCACGAATTGACTCCGATATGAAGCCGCCTGACTCAGAATAATTGCTAAACTAACGAACGATGCCGGCCCGCTGCGCCCGTGCGGTGCGGCAAGACGGACTCACCTTGCGACTTGGGCCATAACCATCGGCTTTGTCTCGCAGGCATAGTCGCGGAATGAGACCACGTCGCGTCAGATGAAGCGGGAGATAGGGTCTGTACGCTGAAAATTCGGCTTAATCTTGCGCATGTTGCTTTAATGCGACGCCCACCGGATGGATAAAGCTTTGTTCCCTGGAGGTTGTTTTGGTGTTTCCGACGACGACCGCGATCTACGCGGCCTTGTTCTGCCTTGTCTTTGCTGGCCTCTCGCTCTGGGTTGTATTGGGCAGAGTGTCGAGCGGTGTCCTGCTGGGAACAGATGGACAGGATGCCCTCAGCAGACGCATTCGCTCGCACGGCAATTTCGCCGAATATGTCCCTCTCACCCTGCTGCTGATCGCTCTCCTCGAAAGCAGCGGCGCCAGCCAGACGCTCGTCCAGGTGCTGCTCGTCGTCCTGATGATCGCGCGATTGCTGCACCCGGTCGGCATGTTCGCCGCCGTGAATTCCGCGCGGCAATTCGCGTGCCGGGGAGGCGGCATCCTGGCCACCCTCTGCGTCATGGTGGTTGCCGCGGGAGCTCTCCTGTTCCGGACTCTCTAGCGCGGGCAGAACAGAACCGAATCGGATGCCGAACGGTGATCATCCAAATGAAGGATGCGGTCGCGAACAGATGGATCGGCTCCCTCGGTCAGGACGCTGCCTAGTGCATCGCCGGAAAGAGACAGGCGACATCTAGTGTGCATCCGACAATCGGCTTGCCGCCCTCAAACCATCGGCAGGATTGCGTGCGTGGCCCAACGGGCCCGCCGGACCCTTCCTGACCCAAGACAATCCAGGTCGGGTTCGGCCGTCCAAGCGCGCATCCTCAGCCGTTGCCCGAGCGAAGTCGCAAGCCGCCTCGGTCAGGTGATCGTCGGGAAATGCAGAACCCGAGGAGAATATCGCGGGCCCCAGCACGTGTAGTCTGCCGTTGTCCAGAGTCTCCACGGTAAAGCCCCAACTGAAGCCGGACGGTATGTGATCGACACCCAGCCAATTGGCCTTGCCGAACCGTGCCTTGAACTCGCCCATCCGACTCACCTCACTCGCACGTGCTCCCGCGTCGACGCCATCGCCGCACGACAGGACGCATAGTACGTTTCAACGGCCGGGCGGCGCTCTACTCCATTAAGGCGGCCGCCTACCCCGTTTTGAGCCGGTCTGCAGCCCACTATTCAGTCGGAAGGAGGGACACTGCTGCGGCACGGCCGCCACGTCGGACTGGTACGTCGTCAGGCCCGCCCGGCGACCATCGTCGCAGTACCCTGCGCCAGGAAGGATTGCACGGCCAGGAACCTGTCGAAGCAACTCGGATTGTCGATCATCGCCATGCAACGTGCGCCGTCTCGAACCAGAGTGGTGGCACCGTAGACGCGGTGATGGCCGATGAGCGTCTCGACAAGACTGACCTGGTAGACGACCCCTGCGAGTTCGGAGAGGATCAGGTCGAACTCCTGCGCCGTGATGCCTCTGCACTCCATGCCACACCGCTCCTGCATGCACCGCTCGCGATCAACTCCTACGCGCACTGAAGGGTTGCGACATTCTGGATTGGAGTAGGTGATGCCATGGCCATGATCATCCGTACGGCGATCGTCGCGGCGACTGCGATGGCCCTTTGTGGCCCGGTCCGAGCCGACGATGATGCTCGCTCTAGGCTCGCTGCACTCGTGAGGCAAGGCGACAACCTCATGGAGTTCGCCTTCACCATAGCGCGGGATCGACCGCGAAGCAGCATGCAAGCCGCCATGATCGTGCAGTCGATCGGCCATCGGTGGAGTGTCGACGAGCGTAAGTTCCAGGCGGATCTGACTGCTGCGAACCACCGGGTCGTCCGCGACTCTCAACCTGACGTCCAAGAGGGCTTGGCACGTCTTGGCGAGTTCGATGCCTTCGTCTTCAATGGGGTTGATGCGCTTTATGGCTGCCAGCTTCGGCAAGCTTTCTGGAACCTGTCGGTTGCGGCGCAGTTGCTGCGCCACGCGCACCTGGCTTTGGACGGGCAATCCCAGCCGGACTGGGAGCCCGACCTCGACTCATCCCCCGAGGGTGGGCCTGGCTGCAGCTGAGCGCTGTCCCGAATCGAGGATCTGCTCGCAGGACGCCGGGTCGCGATCGTCGGACACGGCAGTCCGGCGGCGCCGGTTGCTCGACGAATGGGATACGCTGCCGCTCGACGAGGTCGAGCGGCCGCCATCGCGACACGAGGTGAGAGGATTGCGGCGGAGGCAGGCGCGGCGCAAATCGGTCGTCGCGAACCCCGTCGACCTGATGAGACCACCATCCGTTCGCAAGGTTTTGCGGAGAGATTGTTCGATGCCTGACGTTCTCGTCGTAGGAGCGGGTCCGGTCGGTTTGACCATGGCCTGCGAACTAGCCCGACATGGGGTTCACTCCCGCATCGTTGATCGCGCGCTTCGACCATCTCCCTACTGTCGCGCCATCGGTGTGACGTCGCGAACGCTCGAGGTCTGGGAAGACATGGGTGTTGCGCGCGAGATGATCGACGCCGGGCTTTGGCTCACCGGGCTCCGCTCCCTGGTCCATGGAAAGGGCGCGCAGGACGCGCCGGCTCCGCCGCTCGGCCTGCCCTATGCCCAGCTCGGATTGTCACAATACGACACCGAACGGATCCTCACCCGCCACCTCGCTCGATCCGGAACCGTCATCGAGCGCGGCGTGACCCTGTCGCTGATCGAGCAGGATCCGGACGGAGTGGAGGTCACGCTCTCGGACGAGCGAGGTGCAACGGAGCGAGCGCGTTTCCGGTATGTCGTGGGCTGCGATGGTGCGCACAGCGCGGTCCGCCGATCCCTCGGCATCGCCTTCGCGGGCGAGGCCTACCCCTGGCCCTTCATGCTCGGGGACGTTCACATCGCGTGGGATCTCCCCTACGGGAGGGTTCTTCGAGCACTCCGCCCGGTCGAGGGCGGCCCGCCCGACATGTTCATTGCGATCCCGCTCCCGGAACACGGTCGCTACCGCGTCACCATGCTTGCTCCGCCCGCTCTGGTCTCGGCGGGTGGGACCGACCATGGCGTGCAGGCCGAGTTCAAGGGGCCTTCGCTTGCGCATCTGCAAGCGGTCGCCGACGACCTCCTGCCCGAAAAGCCTCGCCTGTCCGATCTGCGCTGGTCGTCGGTTTTCAGGATCAGCATGCGCCTGGCCGAGCGCTACGGGAGCGGGCGCGTTTTCATCGCCGGCGACGCCGCGCACATCCATCCGCCGACCGGCGGCCAAGGCATGAACACAGGCATTCAGGATGCCTACAACCTTGCCTGGAAACTCGCCCTTGTCCTGAACGGATCGGCGGTCGTATCTCTGCTCGACAGCTATGATTCAGAGCGGCGGCCGGTCGGCGCGGACGTTGTCGCTCGCACCCGGGCGGCCAGCGAGAGCTACGGCCGCGAGCGAGGCCATGCGCCGGATCGCCTGGCGGACACCCAGGTCCTGGTGTCCTACCGGCATTCCCCACTCGTGCGCGACGACGTTCCGGGTGCCGGCGCCCTGGCAGCCGGTGATCGGGCGCCCGACGTGCAAGGACTGGTTCGTCGCGGCTTGGGGTTTCCGCTGCGCCTGTTCGACGTCCTGCGAGGCACGACGCACGTTCTGCTGGCCCGCGCCGACCCGAAGGACCTCGTGGACTTGGCGGCTTTTGCTCGCGAGTTGGGGGCACATGGTGGCTTGCCGATCAAGGTCGCCGCGATCGTGGCGGCGGAATTGCCGGATCAGCCAGGCATGATCATCCTGCGCGACGTCTCCGGCGGCTTCGCCGCCGCCTATGGCACGGACGCTTCCGCCGTTTTGGTTCGTCCTGACGGACATATCGGCTGGCGTGGACGATCGTGGCGGGACGCCGGCCTCTCGGCCTATCTCGGCGCCTTCGGGGCTGGAGGGCCATGGCCATCGAGCAGGTGACGACTGCGGCCAAACCTGGCGGTTCGTCCGCGCCGGCGCGGATGTTGCATCCGCTATGCCACTCCGCCGGGCTCGTCTGTATCGTGCGGCCCGCTCCGGTAGGCCTGCTCGATCTCAGCCAGGCCAACGAGAGCGCTTCCCCGTTCGGGATAGACACCGACATTCATGCCCGGTGAGGCGACAAGATCGCTGATGACGAAGTCCACGGCCTCCCGCAGGCTTGCGAACGACCGGGTGCGTGCCGTGTCGCCGATGACGGCGGCCCGGTCTGTCGTGACCTCCTCGCTCCAGTTCACTTGGGCTGGCGAGTCCCAGTCTAGCGTCGGCATGAGGCTGCTCCGCGATGTGGTCTCGCTACACGCGCCATCGTGGAGGCCGACGTCAAGAGGGCGAGCACGTTGGTCCCGGGTCCCGGAAGCGAGAACGTTCGAGGCAGGCGATCGGCACTCGATGCGCATTGCCCGACGCCACATCGAGGTCCGATCTTGATCGCTCGAGACAATCGGGTCGAATGGCATAAGATGCCGCGTGTGGGGTCTGCACCGCGGGTGACACTGGATGGAGTTCACCCCGCTTGGAACGCAGCGACCCGAACGGCAGCCTCGAGGACAACGGCATGTATCTGATTTCCGTTCGGATCATCACGGCCGACGTCGATCGCCTGGTCGCCTTCTACGAGCATGTCACCGGGGCCAAGGCTGATCGACCGGTGCCCGCGTTCGCCGAGATCCGCACCGATGTCGGCACGCTCGCGATCGGCGACGTCCGCACCTTGCAGTTGTTCGGCGGCGACGGCGTGGCGTCGCCTGCTGCCAATCGAAGCACGATCGTCGAGTTCCAGGTCGACGATGTGGACGCGGAATATTCCCGCCTCGCAAACGGGATCGCTGGTGCGCTGGTACAGGCGCCCACGACCATGCCGTGGGGCAACCGCTCGCTCCTCTTCCGCGATCCGGACGGCAACCTCGTCAACCTGTTCACACCCGTGACGCCGGAGGCGATCGCCAAGTTCGCGAGATGATCGGCTCCGGTAAGATGGGCGAGGCGTTGCGCTCGATCGTCCAGCCTTGGGCGGTCCTTTTAGGAAGACGATCCATGTCGATCACGCTTACGACGAAGGGCGCGGTGCTCCGGATCGAGGATTGCGGTGCCGGCGACGCGAGCGCCGCACTCGTGTTCCTGCATTATTGGGGCGGCTCGGCCGGAACCTGGCGGAAGGTGATCGCCCGCCTACCCGACCGGCGCTGCGTCGCCGTCAACCAGCGCGGGTGGGGCGGCTCGACCGTCACGGACGATCGCTACGACCTCCATGCCATGGCCGAGGATGTCCTCGCGATCATCGGGCCAATGGGGCTAGGCCGGGTGGTCCTGGTCGGGCACTCGATGGGCGGCAAGGTCGCCCAGATCGTGGGCAAGGCAAAGCCGCCGGCGGTCTGCGGCCTCGTCCTCGTGGCGCCCGGCCCGCCGACTCCCATGCCGGTCCCGGAGGAGACGCGCCGCGCGATGTTCGATTCGTACCAGTCGGCCGCAGGCGTCGAGCAGGCGCTCGCCAATCTCGCCGGGCCGACGCTCCCCGCCGAGGACCGGCGGGGCGTGATCAACGATACGCTGGCCGGCGCCCCCGGCGCCAAACGCGAATGGACCGAACGCGGCATGATCGAGGACATCGGGATCAGTCCGGGCGACATCGACATTCCCGTCACCCTGATCGTCGGCTCGCTGGACAAGGTCGAGGAGCCGGATCGCCTTCGCCGGATTTTCGGGCAGTCCATCCCGCAGACGCGCTTTATCGAGACGCCCGGGGTCGGCCATCTGTCGCCGCTCGAAGCGCCCGAGGTCGTCGCGTCCGCCTGTCGGGAAATGGCCGCCGCCGCGGATCCGGAGTGACGCCGTCCGGCGTAGTGCGCGCTCTCCGGTAACACCGCGCGGTGTCAGACAGCAACTCAATGCTCCGACGATGGGGGATGATCCTGGCGCTCTTCGATCAGCTCAATGTGTCGGATGACAAACCCGCAGAGTTCTGCCGTCTCGTCATCGGTCAACGTCTCGGGATGGCGCGCCCCTTTCGCCGCAAGCTCTTTGACCCTCGGCGACGTGTGAAGCTCATCGTTCCGACGATGCATAGCCTCTTGGATGGCGGTTCGACGGTCCTCGTCGTCTTCCTCTGCCATGGTCGGCTTTCCGCTGTCTTTTCAGGAGTACCAGAAGTCCGGGTTGCCCGCGCCGATCAACATAGTCGTCGACGGAGGTGGTACAAGTGGGCGCTGATGACCGGCCCAAATCGCTCAGTCTCAGGCTCTTCTCGCGCAAGACCATATGGGGAAGGTCAATCCATGATGGCGTCGGGCCGGAGCAGCACAGTCGGGCGAGTGCGACGATGCCGATCCAGGGCGCGCGATCGCTCAGGTTCACAGCGATGTCGAGTTGACGTTGGATCTGCCGATGGCGCCGATCGAACATCTGCCCGCAGCCCGCACGTTCGCCATTGACCGGATCTCGCCAAGCCGGGCGTAGCCGCCCAGTCATGCTTGCGGATGCGTCGCCATCTCCCCGTTTCCTTGAGGCCATTCCAGCACGACAGCGCTCGCGTAAGCCGATGCGCCTTCAACATGTTGGTTTGCGATGTCCAGGGCATGACAGCCGTGAACTGCGAACGTGTGGCTTATCGTCCGCGAACGCTGGCTTTCCCAAGAAAAGCTAATCTAGGTTAGAACCGCTGATGATCTTAGTAGCTACCAGAGCGACATGGAATGGCACCCTGATCCGCTCATTCGCAAGCTTGAACTCTTTGTGCGGCTGTCTGCAGACGACAAGGCCGCGGTGGGGCGGATGTCATCTGCACGTATCCGTCAGTTCTCACCCCGCTCAGACCTAATCCGCGAGGGCGAGCAGCCGAAGCATCTCAATCTGTTCCTGTCGGGCTGGGCCTGCCGGTACAAGGTGCTTGAGGACGGCCGGCGGCAGATCATCTCGTTCTTCCTGCCTGGCGATCTCTGCGACCATAACATCTTCATACTCCGGCAAATGGACCACTCAATCGGCACGATAACTCAAGCCACGGTGGCCGAGATCGATGCTGAGCGGCTTGAGGCGCTCACGTTCAACCATCCTCGCATCGCTCAGGCGCTCTGGTGGGAGACGCTGGTCAACGCCGCCATTCAGCGCGAATGGGCCGTCAGCCTCGGTCAACGCGATGCCGTTGAGCGTATCGGACATCTCCTGTGCGAACTCTACATGCGGCTGAGAAGCGTCGGTCTCGCCGAGAACGGCACCTGCGAGTTCCCGCTCACTCAGACGGATCTGGCCGACACCGCCGGCCTGTCTGCCGTGCATGTCAATCGAAGCCTTCAGGAACTTCGGGCCTCGAAACTCATCGGCCTTAAAGGACGGCTTCTCACCATCCCGAACCTTCAAGCGCTGCAGGATGCTTCGCTGTTCAGCGACAATTACCTGCACCTCGCTCGGGAAGGCCGACACCTGGACGCGAATGCAGATGTAACTCCCCAGTAGACAAACGATGCGAGCGCCAGGCTAAGGTCGACGGTTGAGCCACTGGCCCGACAGGCTTAGAGTTGCAGTGTAGATTGCCCTCTCCTCCTCATCGCGCACCACGACCGTGAAGAAACGGCGCTCGCCATTGTCGAGAATCTGCTCTCTCGCGACGTCCGGCAGAGCCTGCAGCGCGGCTTTGCGAGCGTCTTCGTCATCAGCGCACTCAGTGCCCGTGTCGTCACGCTGTGGACCGCCATCCACGATATCGAAAAAATAGAGAGGCATAAGGTCTCCTGTTGGCTCCTAGGCAGAGCATAAGGCAGACCTTGTCTCCTTCACCTATGTGAGGCTTGAGGCTCAACATCCGGATCCGTGCGAAGACCACTTCACGGGGTAGCATCTCGTGCGCCGTCGAAGCGGCCCCCAAGCTGTCGTCGCCTGGCCGCGTCAACGAGGCCGCCGTTGGCCCGCCTGGTCGGCGCCATCCTGCTCGAGCAGACCGACAATGGTCCGTCCAGCGCGCTCGCTGCATGACACCGGGAACTAACACAGCCCTGAGCGATGATCCGCTCGTCAACCTGCCCCCCTCGCGGCAGCCTGACACCGGCTCGGCCGGCACCGCGACTGCCTCCATCGGCTACACCACTCAGGAGACACAATCCCAACGAATAGGCGTGGCCGCCATCCGGAGACCGGCGGAGTATCCCGGTCTTGCCGCAATCAGTCACTGGACTTGATCGTACGCCGAATCAAATTGGCGCCGCAGTCTAGGACAGTCATGCTCAAGATAACTCCTACCAAATATCATTGGCACACCAAATCCGACGCCTATTGGTGGTCCACAGAGCCGGGCCAAACCTCAGGTGGGCAGGCGTTTAATACGCTGTACGAGGCTGTAGAGTTCGTCACCCTGTGCCTCAAGCCCACCGCGACCACGTCGGTGCAGATCTTCCCGGACCGAGGTGAGCCTCTTCAGGGATCCGATATCAACGATGCGTGGGCAGCGGTCGGGCCACCTCTGGTCTCGACCAAGAGGCCTTTCGCCTTCAGGCGAGCAGAGCTGCGCTGGGTCGTCGCCAACACGACTGGTCCAAGCTGATCAAGGAATGACGAGGACGGGCGAACCCCGCGCGACGCTCGTTCCATATAGTCCATCCATCGACGATCGGTGACGCCGGGCCACGAACCATGGTCGATGCGGTGGCGACCCTGCTTGGAGAAGGCCTGACCCGGCAAGCCAGACCCTCACACCGCATCCAGCCATCTTGACCGCGGACGCGCCCAAGCTGAGCTGATCGCGGAGCTGGACCTGCACCCCGTGCCGCCCAGATCCTACCCCGACCCGCCAAGCCCTCAAGGCTGGCCTTTCCGATCCGGTTTTGTTGAAAAATTT
>JAVHMZ010450597.1:0-17722 GCA_034782995.1 Amazona versicolor
TCTTAACAGTTTATAATTGTAGTGCCATTAGCCCACATCCCTATTCACCCTGCCACTTAGCCTTTTATATTCCCACTTCTCTGTAGCCTCTCTCAGACCCCACCCCTGACACCTCTACAGCCTCTCCCTGGCCCCCACCAAACCACCCTTTTACAGCCTCTCTCCAGCCATAACCCTCCACTGCCTCTCTCCAGCCCCCACAGTATCACCTTTCCACGCCAACCCACCTGCTGCCCGAACAATCGCCTGGCCGCGTTGTGGACGCGCTGCTTCCGTTCCTTGCCGAGGCCTATCGCGGGCAGAGCCGAGGATACCAATGATCCGCGCTGTGGTCGCAGGCAAGGCAAGAGCGCGCAGTGCCCTCCTGCTACGCGGCAGCCTGGTCAGGCGGCGTGGCGCTGCGCGCCTGTGCGAACAGGTGCAGATGGTCGCGCCCCCACGATCGAAGCCCGTCGATGACCGGCTCCAGGCTGCGCCCGAGGTCGGACAGCGAGTACTCCACCTTCGGCGGCACCTGTGCGTAGACCGTCCGCACGACCAAGCCGTCGACCTCCAACTCTCGGAGCTGCGTCGTCAGCATGCGCGGGGTCACGTCGGGCATGCGCCGGCGCAGCTCGTTGAAGCGCATCGTGCCCGCCAGCAGCGTGTTGAGGATCAAGCACTTCCATTTGCCATCGATCAGGCTGACCGTCGCCTCGACGGCGCAGCCCGGGTCGCAGTCGAAGCGCGTGTGCCGTTGCTTGGCCATGTCCGTCCCATCTCCCAGGCAGTATACAAGATGATAGTATGTGCGGCCGTTGTGCGTATCCAATGTGGCGGACCGAACGGCCAATTGGTAGCCCGGAGGTGCTGCCGATGAGAGCCGTAGGATATCGTGTTCCCTCGCCGATCACGGCCGAGGACGCGCTGGTCGACATCGACATCCCGGAACCCGAGGCCGGTGGCCGCGACCTGCTGGTCGAGATCAGGGCGATATCCGTCAACCCGGTGGACTACAAGGTGCGCCGGAGCACGGCACCGACCGGCTCCGAATGGAAGGTGCTCGGCTGGGACGCCGCCGGCATCGTGCGGGCGGTCGGCGACGGCGTGACCCTGTTCCGCCCAGGCGACGAGGTGTTCTACGCCGGCGCGATCGGCCGTCTTGGCACCAACGCCGAGCTCCACCTGGTGGACGAGCGCATCGTCGGCAGAAAGCCCAGGACGCTCGACTGGGCAGCGGCTGCCGCTCTGCCCCTGACGGCGATCACGGCGTGGGAAGCGCTGTTCGACCGTCTGGACGTGCGCCGGGCCGTGCCGGGCGCGCAGAACGCCGTCCTCATCATCGGGGCCGGCGGCGGGGTCGGCTCCATCGCCGTGCAGCTCGCACGCCGGTTGACCGACCTGCGCGTCATCGGCACCGCCTCGCGGGCCGAGACGCGCGCCTGGGCGGAGCAGCTCGGCGCCCATGCGGTGATCGACCACGCGAAGCCGATCGCGGCGGAGATCGAGGCGCAGGGCCTCGGCTCTCCCGCCTTCGTGTTCTCGACCACCCACACGCAGCAGCACTTCGACGCCATCGCCGAAGTCGTCGCGCCACAGGGACGGATCGCGTTCATCGACGAGCTCGAGACCTTCAACTTCATGGCGCTCAAGCGCAAGTCCGCCTCGCTGCACCACGAGCTGATGTTCACCCGCTCGATCTTCGGCACGCCCGACATGGGCGAGCAGGGCCGGCTGTTGAACGAGGTCGCGAAGCTGGTCGACGACGGCGTCCTGCGGACGACGTTGGCCGACCACGGCGGGCACATCAGCGCCGAGAACTTGAAGCGTGCCCACCGGGTGCTCGAGAGCGGAACGGCCCGGGGCAAGATCGTACTCGAAGGTTTCGCAGGCTGAAGCCGCTGGGGCTTGGCCCCTGTCGGGCTCCGGCCGTCTGAACTGCTCCCCATCCACCTCAGAGAGGTTCGATACCATGCCGAAAGCGGTCCGTTTCCATGAACTCGGCGGCACCGATGTGCTCCGCTTCGAGGACATGCCCGAGCGCCGGCCCGAGGCGGGCGAGGTCCTGCTCACCGTCGAGGCGGTCGGCCTGAACCGTGCCGAGAGCATGTACTACCACGGCCAGTACTTCGAGCAGCCCGCGCTGCCTTCAGGCCTTGGCTACGAGGCCGTCGGCACGGTCGCGGCCGTGGGGCCGGGCGTGGATGCGTCGCGGGTCGGGACGCGGGTGGGCACCATCCCTGGCTACTCCATGAATCGCTACCCCGTGCTGGCGGAGATGGCGGTGGTGCCGGAGAACGTGCTGGCGCCGATCCCGGACAGCTACGCCGCCACCGACGCCGCGGCGGTGTGGATGCAGTACTGCACCGCCTACGGCGCGCTGGTGCCGTTCGGCCGTGTGGGCGCCGGTGACGCGGTGCTGATCACCGCCGCCAGTTCCTCGGTCGGCCTGGCCGCGATCCAGATCGTGCGCGCACAGGGTGGAACCTCGATCGCGACCACGCGGACGGCCGCGAAGCGGGCCGAACTCCAGTCGCTCGGTGCCGACCACGTGATCGTGACGGAGGAGGAAGACCTGGTGGCGCGCGTGCGCGACATCACCGGCGGCGAGGGCGCGCGCGTGGTGTTCGACCCCGTCGGCGGCGAGATGATGAACGCGCTCGGCGCGGCAACGGCGATCGGCGGCTCAATCTTCCTATACGGCATGCTGGCCGAGGCGCCGACGCCGTTCCCGCTGACGACGTTCGGACGGCGGATCGCGATGTACGGCTACACCTTCCTTGAACTGAAGTTGGCCCGCTCTCGTTGAGTGGTGGGGGGCTTGGTTGATTACGCGTTCGCTGTGATCACCTCTGTCTCTGCTTCGTAGGCCATAGGCGACTTATAGCCCAGTGCCGAGTGGAGGCGGACGGGGTTGTACCATCCTTCTATGAAGCTGAAGCAGGCCATACGCGCCTCGGCTTGGGAAGCGAAGCGGCGCCTGTCGAGCAGCTCACATTCGAGCGTCGCGAAGAAGCTCTCGCACATTGCGTTGTCATACGCATCGCCGACTGAGCCCATCGAGGGCCGCACGCCTGCCTCCTTGCAGCGCTTGCCGAACGCCAGAGAGGTGTATTGGCTGCCCTGATCGGAGTGGTGAATGACGTTCCGAGGCCGCCGCTGACCGACGGCCATATTCAGGGCATCGAGCACCAACTCGGCCCTGAGATGGTTGGCCATCGCCCAGCCCACGATACGGCGGCTCCAGGCGTCCAGGACCACGGCGAGGTAGAGGAACCCGCTTGCCGTGGGAATGAACGTGATATCGGCTACCCACAGCTGATTAGGGCCTGCAGCAGCGAAGTCGCGGTCCACCAAATCCGGCGCGGGCCGAGCCTCTTTATCCCGGCGTGTCGTGGTAGGGCCGCTCCGCCGACGGCTGACACCAACGAGGTTTGCCCCGCGCATGAGCCGTGCAATGCGCTTGCGCCCATGCCTTTCTCCTCCGGCCTGAAGTTCGGCATGCACCCGAGGCGCCCCATACGTCTGGCTCGAACTGGCGTGGACGGTCTGGATCTGCTTGAGCAGCGCTGCGTCCGCGACGGCGTGAGCAGACGGAGGGCGACGGAGCCAGGCATAGTAGCCAGCCTCGGAGACACCGAGCACACGTGCCATCGTGGCGATCGGGAAAGCGGCCTGGTTCGTGTTCATGAACCCGAAGACCCGGACGGCACCACGCCGGTCTCGCGGGCGAACCAGGCAGTCGCTCGAGAGAGGATGTCGCGCTCCAGGCGCAGCTGCTTGTTCTCCCGTCGCAGCCGGGCCAACTCCTCGCGTTCAACCGCACTCAGGGCAGCGTCGGCCACGGCAGGCTTCGTCTCGCGGCGACCCTCGGCCAGGTCGGCCTGCAAGACCCAGTTGCGGATCGCCTGAGCGGACGGCTCGAACTCACGAGCGAGGTCGGCCGGGTCGCGCCCGGCGCGGACCAGCTCGATCATCTGTCGCCGAAACTCCGGCGCGTAGGGTGGGCGTGTCTTGGGCATGGCGATACCTCTCGCGAAAGCCTGCAGGGCTCAACGAGAGCGGGCCAACTTCAGTCTGACCGGTCTAATGATGGGGTGCAGTTCAAAACGAGAACGGACACTGCTTATGAACAAGGGCACATAAGGGACAGGGTCACCCTTCCAATCCTTGTTGCTTTTGGAAAACGTTTTGTGAAGCTTGTTCAAGTGATCTCTCAACTACGCTGCATAAATTCCTCTATCAGGCACATTAACTTGCTTGCAGCAGAGGTATGAGAATGCAGTGTCAATGCAGGATAGGTCCTCGCTAAGCGGAAGCAGACTCCACGCTGGTACATCGAGCCGGAAGTAGACTCCACGCTAGAGCTTAGCGATAGCTGGTCTCGATGGATGGAGAGTGACGCCACGCTCTTCGATGGTGACCCGAGCCTCTGGATATGCTGCAAGTGCCAGTTCCAGGCATTCTATAAAATGCATGCGAAACTTACGTATAAGCTTAAAACCACAACCAAACTGGGCATAGAGCGCGATCCAACTGACGTCGACATCCTTTTTCAAAGAATGGAGCCGATAGGCTAGCCAAATATATACATCAATGACCATAGAGCGTGGCCCGATGGCGCTAAGAGCGCTTTCGCTGACCGGGACAGGATGATCGCAAAGCGCTCGATAAAACTCTTGATTAAGCAAAACTCTGTCTTGCCATAAGCCTCCTTGGTCTTCTGAGACGCCAACCATCGAAATACTGCCGTCTACAAAGCCGCCGTGGCGCATCATCTCTTTCCCGCTATACTCAGCAAAAAACTGTAATCTGCATCCTGATATTCGCTTGGCCTGTTCAGAAACCATTTTGTAGGTCGTGCCGCCGATAGAGAGACCCATCTGTCCGAGCCAGACCCGCATGCTGCGACCTAGTTCAATCTCTCGACTACGTGTCTTGACTGCTTGTGACTGAAGAAACAGTAAAATAAATCTGGCATAAGAACCGTATGGTAAGCCTACCGGCTCGCCACTGCTATCCCGTCCTGACTCCAAAAGTAGAACAAGGTTATGGCCCTCTCGCCGCCAAACGAGCTGAGATTGAGGTTTGTGAGGCAGCGAAGTGAGAGCGAAGCCAGAGTAGGTGAAACCTACTTTTTCAGCGTCCTCGGAAAGCACTTGATACGCTGCTTCCACAAGGAGACGCTCATGCTTGGTAACGGCCTGACGTCGCGCCTCTTCGACACCTTGGTGAACAATGAGCTGATGGACGTTGGCCATGGGCTTAGCGTGGCCCGCGAAGCGATTCCGCGTCAATCGTGGAGTCTGGTTCCATAAGCAATTTGTAACTTATTTGCTAAGATATATTAGGAGGTGGAACCAGACTCCACGGGATAGCCTGCGTGATCGGAACCAGGCCCCACTATGTGGCGGAACCAGACTCCAGTGGTTAAAATGAGGTCGCTGTGGATCATGTGGACCCATCCACGCTATCCCGTGGAGTCTACTTCCGCACCTAGTCGAGATAGGCGCTGGCAGGTTTGGAACTCCGAGGCGCGGTGTTGACGCGTTGGAACTCGAACGATCTCGGGACGTGCGCGACATCGCCGACCCTGGCCTGACGCTGCGTCAGGCCAAGCAGGTGCTGACCAGGGTTCAGCAGGCGGTCGTGGCCGTATAGGTCTGCGATCATCCGGCATTGTGGCCGGCGCGCTCCGGCTGCGAGACAAGGTGCTAGGTCAAAGACTGGTAGTTGCGCCCGATCGCGACGCTGTTCGGCACCGTGGTGATGCGGCTACCCCGATGCAGTTGCCCGGAGTGCAGGCGCGGTGGGGAAAGCACCAGTTAGCCGGTGCACTGCTGCTCAACTCTTGAGCTGTACCAGCTGCAGGCACACCTATCCGCGTTGTTGACTTACTCGCCTAGCTGTTTGGGCCAGCATCCAGATCAGGGCTGGACTGGGCCGAAACGGCGTCAACTCCCGACTTCACGACAGTCCTACTCGGACACACTCGCGCGTCCACGCCTTCATGTCATGTGTGTCAACAGCTTTCTCCGGTCACACGAGCTTACACAACCATTATACGAAATATACTCCTGACAAAGCCACTCAGGAGGCTGTTCGGCCACATAGCGTGAAAAGTGCGTCAAAGTGGTTGGAACTCGCCCTCCACAGCTTGCCTGCTCACGATTCAGCCCTGTAGCTTGCGTCAGAACGTAAGCAGACTTGAGGAGCGTTCGTGAGTTTTGCTCAGTCATCCAATGTCAAGCCGTGTGTCGGTAGAGCAATGCTCAGGAACGCTCATGACGCAGCACATCAACTGTATTCTCAATGTGTGTTTCTGAGCAATGAGACGCAGTCACCTCGTCGCCGCTCGGCTGCTTGCAGCGCTTCAAGCATGGCAGTTCCGCCACATGCCCTTATCGCAAGGTGCCGCCACCTCCGCTTGCCCGTGATCGGGAAGGTTTGTCCCTGGGCCGACTCCGTACATCGCTTTAAAGCGATGTACGGAGTCGTAGGGGACGAGGGGTGCCGGAAGGCTACGACGAGGCCGACATCCGGAAGGGGCTGCGCGAGGGCGGGAAGATACTCCAGGCCTTCATCGTCATGCGCCCAACAAAACCCGGGGACGGGCCGCTCGACGCGGAGTACGTCGGCTACCTCCGCACGAGCTGGCGGCGCGGCTACCGCATCCTGCAGGTGTTCCGGCACAGGGCGGACAAGATCTACATGGGCTCCGGCCTCAGCCGACTGGTCTGGCTGCTGCGCAAGGAGTTCGGCTACGAGGGCCCGCTCAATCTGTATCCGGCGGGCTGCAAGGAGCTGCAGCGTTTCGTCGGGCTACGCCGCATCGACTCCGGCCGACCCGCCGACGAAGAAGATGGCCCGCCTCGGGCAGCTCCTGACAAGCCGCCTTGGGAATGGCCGATACGCGACCCGCAGCCCCGGGACGACGACGCCGGGTCATCCGAGGACACCGAGCCCCCACCGGAAGAGTAGCCGTGCGCTTCAGGCAGTGGCCGCGTGAGCGCGCTCTCGCTGGCTGCGATCCTCGCCTTTGCCGCGGCCTGCCCAGGTATAGGGGAGATTCCGGCGCGTCATCTTCAGGGCACGGCTCTCGTGGAGAGCGCCCGCGACCCGCTCGCACTCCGTGACAACACGACCGGACGCACCTATGCGCCGGTCAGCATCACCGAAGCCGTCGCCCTCGCGAGCACTCTGCAGGCCGCTGGGCATTCGCTCGACGCAGGCGTAATGCAGGTCAACAGCGCCAACTGGTCCCGCTTCGGCCTCAACGTGATTAGGGTATTCGATGCGCAGGCGAACGTCTGCGCAGGCATTCAGGTCCTCGCCGAGGCGTATAGGATCGAGCGCCGCGTCGCGTGCCGCTACAACACCGGCAAGCCAGACTGCGCCAACGGCTACCCGGAGCGGGTCGCCGCCGCCGAGGCGCGCATTGTTCAAGGGACCGAGAGCAGCGAGGCGCTCGCCCCGGCTGTGCCAGTCGCATCACCCCCATCCGTTGTGGTCGACATGCTGCACGCGACCACATCGCCGGCCGCGGCTCTTGGACCGCCCGTGAACATGCTGGCCCCGCAATGAGCGTAGCACTCCCCATCCAGCGGCTTTGAGGGCCGAGCCGCTGGCACCCTGCCCGGCCCGACAGGAGACCCCCCGTGATGACCTCGAACCTTTCTCATCCGCCGCGATGGATGCGGCGCACGAAGCAGGCCGGCGCTTCCCTCGCTACCTTCGCCACGTCTGCCGCCCCTGCGATGGCGCAGAGCGTGCAAGGCTCGGTCGATCCCGCCACGGGCCTGAGCAACCTCTCCACCTACGTCCTCGGCCTGGTCGCCGCCGTCATGGTGATCGTGGCAGCCTGGAAGGGCGCGCACGCCTTCATGGAAGGGCGCAGCATCGGCCCGATCGCCGTGGGACTGCTCGCCGGCTTGGTCCTGGCGTTCGGCGGCTACTACATCTTACAGCACTATGGCGTCGCCACCACGACGTCGATCTGAGCGATGGCGGCGCCGGACGACGAGGTGATCCCGCTGGACCGCATCGCGGTCGCCGAGACGCGCCCGGCGCTGCCCTTCGGGATGCCGTGGGCGTGGCTGCTCGTGACACTGTTCCTGCCGCCCATCCTCGTGCTGCTGAGCTTCGTGGCGGGACAGCCCAACCCCTGGTGGCTGGTCCTGGTCGGCGTGTTCGGCTTCGCCGGGCGCTTCGCCGTGGCACTCGACCCCAACCGGCCGCGCATTCTCCGGCTCTGGGTCATGTCTGGGGCGGCACTCGCCGACCGCAGCAGGCATCGCGGCGACAGCCCCGCGCCCTTCCCACCCTCCAACAAGTGGTTCGGCAACTACCATGGCTGATCGGTTCGCGGACAGGTTTCTGCCGCAGCTCGGTATGTGGAATGAGCGGACCGGCCTCATGACCGGCGGGCGGCTGTTCGCCATGCTGCACGTCGCTGGGAACGCTTCCGACCTCACGAGCGCCCGCGCGATGGTCGCCGCTCGCGACCAGCTCAACCTGACCTGGATGAACCTTGCGGACCCGAACCTCGAGATCTGGGTCCACTTCGTGCGTGCCGAGCAGCGCGCGCCCACGGCCCTGCCGCCGTGCCGGTCCTGGTTCGCCCGGCGGCTCGACGCCGCCTACCGCGGGTGCCTCGGCGACGGGCTCTACCGCAACGACCTGTTCGTCAGCTTCGTGCTGAAGCCCGAGCTGGACGTGCGCGAGATGCTCGCCAAGCTCGTCCGCCGCGGCCCCAAGGCGCCGCGCAACCTGCCCAGTGCGAAGCGCGCGATGGTGCAGGACTTCCAGGATCTCGTCGGCAAGGCGGAAGCCGAACTCGCCCGCTACGGCGTACGCCGGCTCGGCATCCGGCGCGAGAACGGCCGCACGTTCCTGGAGATGGCCGAGGCGCTCTACTACGTGCTGCACGGCCATGCCCGCCCGATTGGAACCATCGCCGCGACCGGGCGCATGGGCCGGCTGATCTGCCCGTCGCGGCCCACCTTCGGGCACGCGGCCTACAAGCTGAGCAACGATCTCGGCTCGCATGTCGGCGCCGTGCTGAGCTTCATGGACTACCCGGAGCCGGTGCATCCGGCCATGTTCGAGGCGCTAGTGCGCGCCCCGTTCGCGTTCGCCATGACGCAGAGCTTCATGCCGCGCTCGCGCGCCAAGGCGATGGGCCGGCTCGTGTTCAAGGAGCGCCAGCTCAAGAGCGCGAACGACCCGGCCAGGTCGCAGGTCGCCGCCATCGAGAAGGCCAAGGACGAGCTGCAGAGCCGGGCCTATGTGACTGGCAGCCATCACTTCGCGCTCGCCGTGCGGGCGCCGACGCTGGAGGCGCTCGACAAGGCGGCCAACGATGCCGGCACGATGCTGAGCAACGCCGGCATCACCGTGGCGCGTGAGAACGAGGCGCAGCGTCCGGCCTTCTACTCGCAGCTGTTCGGCAACGGCCAGTGGCGGGCCCGGCCGGGCGGCATCAACTCCCGCAACTTCGCCTCGCTCGCAGCCCTGAACAACGTGCCCGTGGGACAGCCCAGCTCGCGCTGGGGCGCCCCGGTGCTGATGCTGCGCACGACGGCGAACACCGAGTACGCGCTCCACTTCCAGGCGCAGGGATCACCGTCCGTCCCCGCCGGCGACCTCGGCAACATCCTCGAGATCGGCCGCTCCGGCTCGGGCAAGACCGGGCTCATGGGCGGCCTGATCACGCTGAGCGAGCGCCAGGGCGTGCAGCGCCTCGTGGTCGACAAGGACATGGGCCTGGCACCCTGCGTCGAGGCGAACGGCGGCGACTACCTGGTGCTGCCCGCGAACGAGGACACGGGCGTGGCGCCCCTGCTCGCGGCCCGGGACACGCCCGCGTGGCAGGCGCACCTCCAGGACCTCGCCATTGACATGATCCAGGCCGGCGGCGACCCGGCCAAGCCGTATGAGCTGACGTCCGACGAGGACGCGCGCCTGCGCCGGGCGATCGAGATGCAGGTGCAGATGCCGCCCGAGCTGCGTGGCTTCGGCGGCATCCAGGCGATGCTCGGCCAGCGCAACAAGGACGGGGCCGCGGCCCGGCTGAAGAAGTGGGTCCGTGGCGAGCGTCTGGGGTGGGCCGTCGACGGCCGCCACGACGTGCTGCGCGGCGGCAACGACCTCGCGGGTTTCGACACGACGGCGATGCTCAAGAACACCATGGTCGCCGGGCCGCTGCTGCGCCACCTGTTCTTCCGCATGGATCAGCGTGTCACGGGCGCACCACTGCTGATCTGCATCGACGAGTTCTGGCAGGCGTCGAGCAAGCCCGTGTTCCTCGCCGAGACCAACGACAAGGCCAAGACGGGCCGCAAGCGGGAGGTCGCGCTGATCCTGGCGACGCAGTCGGCGCACGACGCGCTGGCCAGCCCGATCGCGCACACGCTCAAGCAGCAGTTCCCGACCAAGATCTTCTTCGGCGACGACGAGGCGGACGCGGACGAGCTGATCGACGGCCTCGGCCTGACGGTGCCCGAATACAAGGCGGTGACGCAGATCCTGCCGCGCCTGCGGCACGGCTTCCTCATCAAGCGGCCAGGCGCCTCGGTGATCTGCCGCTTCGACCTGAGCAGGGCGCTTGACTTCGTCTCCGTCCTGTCCGGCCGGGACACGACCTATGCCCTCATGCGCCGGATGCAGGCCGAGCATGGGCGCAGTCCCGAGCTGTGGGTGCCGCACTTCATGCAGTTGGCGCCTGCGCTCGCCAAGCAACCGCCGGTCACAGTGGAGACGCCGATCCATGAGAACGCTTAGGGCCATCCTGCTCGCGAGCTGTGCCGTTACGGCTAGCCTCGCGACACTCGCGCCGCACCCCGCACGCGCCGTCCTGCCCGTCATCGACGCGGCCAGCCTCGCCGAGCTCGTGCAGGAGGCCAAGACCGGCTTGCAGATGCTCAATACGCTGGGGCAGTCGCTCGGCGTCGCCCGCCAGGACCTGGCCCAGCTCACGACGTTCTACCAGTCGATGGCGCAGCTCACGAACGTCAACCAGTTGGCGCCGACGCTGCTGCAGCAGTCCACCATCAACCCGCTGCCGCAGGTGGCCCAGATCGAGGCGACGCTGCGCGGCGAGGGCGTGGGCTTCACCGGCAACCTCGCCGGCTCGATCCAGACCCTGCTCGCGAAGATGCAGGTCTACAAGCCGGGCGGGTCCGACTTTGCCGCGACGCAGATGAACAACAACGCCCTCGCCGCGGCCGGGCAGATGGCGGCGGCACAGCAGCTCTACAGTGCCTCGACGCAGCGCATTCAGGGCCTGCAGCAGCTCCAGGCCGGGTTGGGCAGCGCCTACGATCCCAAGCAGGCGTTCGACATGTCCGTGCGCGCGCAGATCGAGAGCGGGCTCGCGCAGGCGCAGGCGAACCAAGGCGCTGCCATGGCCGTGGCGCAGCAAGCGCAGATCCAGGCACAGCAGCAGGCGCAGGATCAAGCCTGGCGGCAGGGCGTGGACACCCTGATGAGCCAGGCCCGCGCGCTCGCGGCCTCCAGCGCACCCGGAAACTAGCCGCTCCCATGAGCCTCGCCGCCCCACTCGGGAACTTCCTGACCACCTTTGACAACGCCATCACGACGGCGCAGACCACGGCCGTCGCCAGCCTAGCCACGGCGATGCAGGCACCGCTCGCCTCCATGGCCGTGATCTACTTCGCATTCATGGGCTGGCGGGTGGCACGGGGCGACCTGCAGCTCGTGCACGACTTCACCGTGCACATGGCCAAGATCGGCTTCATCTTCTATCTCGCGACCAACCTGACGGCCTTCAACACCTGGATCGTCGGCCTTTACGAGCAGGGCATCCCCAACGCACTCGCCAAGGCGGTCACGTCGTCGAGCAGCACCGTCACGAGCGTCTCCGGCGTGGCCCAGGCGCTCGATGCGCTCTGGGGGCAGCTCTGGACGATGGCGCTCGCGGCCTGGTCGCAGGCCGGCATGTTCGACGTGAGCAGCCGCCTGGCCGCCTTCCTCATGATCGTGTTCGGCGGCGTCGCCCTCATGCTGGACGCGGGCGTCTATCTGCTGTCGCGCTTCCTGTTCGCCGTGGTGATCATCCTCGGCCCCGTCGCTATCGCCTGCGCCATGTTCGGCGCGACGCGGCCGATCTTCGAGCGCTGGATCGGCAAGGGTGTGGCGATGATCGTGCTCCAGGTCGCCGCGATCATCACGCTGCAGGTCGTGCTGACCGGCTCGGCCACGTTCATGGCGACCTACACGACGCCGGGTGCGACGCCGGACCTGCCGACCCAGCTGCAGAACATGATCGCGGTCGTGATCTGGCTCGGCATGGGCGCCTTCGCGATCTACTCGCTGCCGGCGGTCGCCTACTCGATCGGCACGGGTGTCATGGTGAGCGCGATGCCGCTCCTGTCGAGCCTCGGCGCTGCCGCGTCGGCCATGCCCTCCCTTCCGTCCCTGCCTTCGGCCGGCGGCGGCGCCGCGCCTGAGCTGAACCTGTCCATGGCCCGTGCCGAGCTGGCCAGCGGCGGTGGCAGCGCAGCACTTCCACCACCGGCACCCCCTGCCCTGCCCTTCGCACCCCCGCCGCTCCTGCTCGGCTACGATGGAGGCTGATCCCATGCACCGCGCCGCCATGCTCTCCCTGCTCGCGGTCCTGGCGGCCTGTGCCGGGCCGCCTGACCTGCCGGAACCGCACGGCCCGATGCTGAACTGGAACACCGGCATGGTCGGCACGAGCAGCAACGCCACGGTGCCGAACGCGCTCCCGGCATCGGCCGCGCCGGCGCCTCCGCCAATGGGTGCGCCGTGATGGACGTCGCGATCCCCGCCGATGACCCCCCGACCGACGACGTGCCGATGCCGCCGCCCAGCTTCATGCCGCGCGAGGCCGAGTATGCCGAGCTGCAGCGACACTTCGACGCGGTGCACGGCCTGGAGGCCGAGCGCAAGCGGCTGGAGCTGCTGCGCACCGTCGTGCCCTGGGGCCTCGCGGGCGTGTTCGCCGTCTACGCCGCCATCGCCGGCTTCCAGAATATCAACCGGCCGGCGCCGCGCGACCGCTTCGAGGTCACGTTCATCCACGACGACGGCACCTCCGAGACCGCCGAGGAGCCGAACCTCACGCCGGAGCAGCGCAGCGTCACGCTGCGTACCTCGCTGGTGAACTTTATCACCTGGCGGTTCGGCTACAGCTTCGCCTCCTCGCAGAAGGCCTACACCATTGTCTCTGGCATGACGGCCGGCAACGAGCAGTCGCGCTACCAGATGACGATGCTCAGCCGGAGCGACCCGAGCAGCCCGCTCGTGAAGTATGGGCTGGCCGGCCAGCTCGTGCCGCTCGACATCCATCTCGACCAGGACCCCAACGGGCCGAACAGCTGGGACTTCAGCTTCACGATGCGCGAGATCGTGCGCGACGCGCCGCCGCGCGACGTGCCCATGCGCGGGTCCATGACCTTCGTGCGCGGCAAGGTGCCGATGAGCGTGCGCGTGCCCTACGACCCGGCCAGCATCGTGGTCCTGCAATCAGAAGCTCACGAGGTCCCTCGATGAAGCGCCTCGCGTTCGCGTTGCTCGCCTGCACGGCCTGGGTGGCCGCGGCGGGTGCGATGGAGGAGCCGCAGCCGGGCAAGGGCAAGGACGACGACCCGCGCGTGTGCTCGGCTTCCTACTCGGCAACGAACGTCATCCACATCAGGGCGACCGCTCCCGAGCCGGTGCAGATCGTGGTGCAGCAGGGCGAGCAGGTCGCCTCGTTCGCTGGGCTGCGCGTCGGCCGGGCGACGAAGCCCGAGGACGTCAAGGCGATCCACGACTGGCTCATGACGGACAGCGGCAACTCGATCGTCCTGCAGCCATTCAGGGCCGAGCCGAGCAGCCTGCTGTTCATCGACACCGTGACGCCGGACAAGCAGGCGCGGCACTACCGCTTCCAGCTCGACGCGACGGGCGCCGCCGAACCCGACAAGGCGGCAACGGCAGCCATGACGGTAGCGATAACCGTGCCCGGGCAGCCTCCGGCGCCCCCGCCGCCCGCTCCCATGTGCGCTGCCATCAACATGGTCTATCCGGACGCGGTGACCGCGCAGTGGCGCGGGTTGGCCATGCAGCGCGCGGCGGAACGCGCCAGGCTGCAGGCGCTCGCGGGACAGAGGGCGGCCGAGGCTCGGCTCGTCCAGGCTGCAACCGAGGCAGGACGGAACTGGAGCTATCAGGCGCAGAACATCGACGCGACGGACGACAGCTGCTTCGTCATCGGTCCTCGTCGCGATCACGGCATCTCGGACGACGGCGTGCAGACCCGGCTCCTCTTCGCCCCGCACGCGGCGCTGCCGGTGCCCTACGCCATCGACCAGGACGGACACCCGGCTGTCGTCCAGCACGCGCAGGCGGAGGTGCCGGACGGCACCGTCATGACCCTCGGCACCGTCGCGAAGCGCATCGTCCTGCGCCGCGGCCTGCGCGCCTGCGCGTTCAACAACCTCGGCTACGACCCGCAGGGCCGCTCGCCCGGCACGGGCACCATCTCGCCCGCCGTGGTGCGGGAGCTGCGCCGGTGAGCGGCCAGGCTCTCGACCCCGTGCCGCCCGGCGGCGACGTCTCGCGCGGGCGGCTCTACCTGCCGCCGCTCGCCAAGATCGGCGTCGCCGGCGCCTCGGGCTGCGCGGTCGTCGGCTTCATGGTGTGGTCGCTCCTGCCCGGCAAGCCGCAAGGGCCGGTGCTGGAGGACTTCAACCACAACACCGGACGCCCCTGGGTGCAACCAGACGTGGCGTCGCCGCCGCCGCAATCCCCGGGGTTATCGGGCCAGCAGGCAGCCAAGGCCGAGGACGCGCCGCCGGGCGATACCGCGTCGGCCGTGCACGCCATGGGTTTCTGGCAGGACACCTCGGTCACGGCGAGCGCGACGGAGGCCGCGCGGCAGGTGGCCGAGGACGCGGCGAAACGCCGGGGCGGGAACGGCGGGGGCGCTGGAGACGGGGCGAACCCGCAGCGGGTCGGCTTCGACGAGGCACAGGCCAAGGCCGGCGTCACGGCGCGCGCGATCGTGGGCAGGCCGTTCAACCTGCACTTCCTGCTCGCCCGCAATACCAAGATCCCGTGCCTGCCCGAGCAGCCGCTGGACTCCGCCGTTGCAGGGCCAATCGACTGCATGGTCACGTCGGACGTGCGGAGCGCCGACCTCTCGGTGACCCTGATCGAGGCTGGCTCCACGATCAGCGGCGAGGTGGTCCGCGGCCCTGCCCTCGGCACCAACCGGCTGGGGATCACCTTCGACGAGGTGCGGACGCTGGCGGGCATTCCGATCTACTTCTCGGGTGCTGCGGGCGACAGCCTCGGCTCGCCCGGTGCCAAGGGCTACGTCGACGAGCACCTCTGGCAGAAGCTCAAGGGCGCGCTGCTGCTCACGATGGTGGAGATCGCCAGCACGGTCATCTCGAACGAGACGCAGCAGCAGCCCTCGCTCAACCTGAGCGTCGGCGCCAGCGCGGGCGAGGGCTTGGCCCAGCAGATGCTCGCCCACGACATCGACGTCCAGCCCACCTTCTACCAGAACCAGGCGCAGCCCATCACGGTGATCGTGCGCCAGGACATCCCCATGGACGCCGCCTACCGGCTCGTCCTACGGGGCGGCGCCCCATGAGCCTCGTCGCCGGCCAGCTCGCCTGGCTCCTGCGCCCGATCCAGCCCTTGCTGGACGACCCGCGCGTCACCGACATCCACATCAACGGCCCGGATCCCGGTGGTGCCACGACGACGCTGTTCGTCAAGCGCGGCGGCGAGCGCTGCGAAGTGGCGGTCCCGCTCACGCTGCGCCAGCTCGAGAACATCGGCGACAATGCTGCCGCCCTCATGCGGCTCGACGTCGCCGAGGACGTGCCGCTCTGCGTCGCCAAGCTGCCCGGCGGCGAGCGCGTGCAGCTCGCCCGCCACCCGGCCGTGCCGGAGGGGCGCTACGCCATGGCGATCCGGCGCCCGACAGTCGAGACGCCGCGGATCGGCGACCTGGTCGCCAAGGGCGTGTTCTCCGAGGTGAACAGCGCCGAGGTGGTGCGGCTCCGCCCCCGCGCCGTCGTGCGCGAGCTGCTCGACCTCAAGGCGGCCGGGCGCTGGCCCGACCTCATCGCGCTCGCGCTGCGCAGCGGCTTCAACGTCGTCTGGGCAGGCAAGGTCGGCACTGGCAAGACGACCAACCTGCGCGCCTTCCTGGAAGCCGTGCCGCTCGACTGGCGCCTCGTCACCGTCGAGGACATGGAGGAGGTCATCAACCTCCGGCACCGCAACGTGGTCAATCTGCTCTACCCCAAGAGCAAGGGCCAGGGTGTGTCCAGCCACACAGCCGAGGACTGCATCGAGGCGGCCCTGCGGCTCGATATGGACATGCTGGTCAACCAGGAGTGCCGCGACGGTGCCGCCTGGTCTTACCTGCGCGCCCTCGCCTCCGGCCACCCCGGCATGACCTCCTGCCACGCGACCAGCGCCGAAGGTGCCTTCCGCGCGCTGGGCCTCATGGTTCGCCAGAACGAGCACGGCAAGACGCTGAGCAACGCCGACCTCGAGGCGACGCTGCGCGAGCTGATCGACGTCGTCTGCTACTGCGAGACGATGGAGGACGGCCGGCGCCGCGTTACGCAGGTCTACTTCGACCCCGAGCGGCAGAAGGGCCTCCCCGCGCAGGTCGCGGAGATGCTCACGGCCGATCGGACAGCCGATCACCTGTCGGCCTAGGAGGGAACCGTGCGCGCTGTCCTCGTGATCTTCGGCGTCCTCGTCGTGGTGGAGCTGGGCTCGCAGCTGCCGCTCACCCACGCGGCCATCGGCGCCGCGCAGCACCCTGGCGGCGAGGTGACGCTCGGCTCGCTCCTGGTCGGGCTGGTGCTCTGCCTGCCGATCGTCGGCTTCTTCCGGCTGTTCCGCATCTTCCACCTGTGGCAGCGCGACTTCCACGCCCGCATGAAGGCGCAGGGTGTGGCGAGGCGCGGCCGGTGAGCTGGGGCGCGCGCCTGCTGCGCTGGGCGCTGCTCTCGCTCGGCGTCGCCGCGGCGCTCGTCGCCCTGATCGTGGTGGCGGCCTCGCTGCTGCTCGCCAAGCTGCGCGGCGTCGCCGTGCCCATGCCGGAGGCGCTGTGGTTCTGGCTGCCGACCTGGTGGCGGTGGGCCGGTGATCCGCGCATCGACTTCGATCTCGAGGCCGCCATCGCGGCCATCACCGATCCTGTGCGGCGCATGGCCGCGCAGATCGAGTACGAGGCCGACACATGGGAGCGGGGCAACGCCTTCCTGCAAGCCATGTGGGAGGGACTGGGCGGCACCCCTAAAGAACTTGATGATCTATTTAGATTGGCGGTGACCCTATGACCTGGCACATTGTCGTCGCCGCAATTGCAGCGCTTCCCTTCGCGGCTACGGCATTGCTCTACGGTCTGCTATGCCTTCTTGACACTGCGTTTTACCCGCGAGCAATCCACGAGTTCCGCGCGCGCAATCTGCCTGACGCGGACGCCGCGGTGGCCTGCTTCGATCGTGCTCGCAAGGCTGACCGGAAGGTGCGCCTCTACGACGCGACAGCCCCGCTGGTCATGTTGGTAGCGCTGCTGTTCACGCCACGCTCTGCAAACCGGCTGCCGAAAATGTTTCGCAAGTGGGACAACGATGTGAGTATCAACGGCGACGGATGCGGGTGGCAGCGCGCGGACGGAACTTGGGTTGACCTGCGGGACGGCGTGCAGCATGAAGGCGAACCCCTGATCGGCTACGAC
>JAVHMZ010451588.1:0-17712 GCA_034782995.1 Amazona versicolor
TTTGGGCCATCCAGTGCAGGCCACCTCACATCGCAGCTTGCAGTTCAACAGAAGCGGAGATGCGTCGAGTACTACTTTTCCAACATCGCCAAACAGAATAGGCTAGCTGTTCAGTGCCTATGAAGTCATGTAGCGCTAGAAAGGAAATCCCGATAGTAAGCGGGCATCAAAAGTTGGGAAAGGTCACCAACTTTCTATCAACTCACCTAGAGGTAACACTTCATGAACTTGAAAAAGCTCAGCCTCGTTGCTGTCAGCGCTCTTCTTCCTCTGGCCATGCAGGCAGCGCCGGTCACCGCCGGTGACACTCGCGTAATCTTCAACACAAATACCCTGACGACTCTCCAGAGTGCGGGCTTCAGCATCGCTGCCATAAGCCCAGCTACGCTCAGCACCACGCCTAGCGTCTCGGCCGATTTCCCGATTATTAGCGGAGATACGACCGGCGACATACTTCACAGCGGCGGTCTGGCTTTTACGCGTAGTGGCACGACAGCTGACCTGCTCAACTTCGATATCAGCGTCACCACGAACACAATCTTCGGCCGCGTAACGTCGGGCAGCACTGTAATCGACCGTCTGGACCTGTTCACTTTGAGTACGGGCGGCGGCGCAACCAATTTGGCTCTAGCTGCTGGCTTGTCGGGCGCGCTTAACACCGTATTTGGCGTCCCTCTCCCGTCCGGTACTCCGATTGGAACCGCTGTGGTTACGCCCACTCCGGAACCGGGCGCTTTCGCCCTTGGTGGCCTCGGGCTCCTGAGCGTTGTGGCGCTCTATCGTCGCCGCCCCGCGTAGTCGCCCCACGCTCGTATTTGTTCTAAGCTCGAACCGGCGTGCCTCTCTATTTAGTGCGCCGGTTCGTTTTGTATTAGCTCCGCTGCAGCAACCCTTTCCAACCTTCCTCATTCTTCCCAATCGTGAGAAGCTTGCCGGAGCGCACCAGGGGCAAGCGCAACAGGCGGGGTTCTCCTTCAATACGTGTCAGCCATTCAGCTTCACTCAGCTTCAAATATTGGAGACCGGTCGCCACGTATGGCTTACCGCTCGTGTCTATCAACTCTCCCAGGCCGAATCGTTCCAGCCAGTGCCGAACTTCTCCTTTGCTCATTGGGCGCTCTTCGAGGTCAACGAAGTGGAATGAAATGCCTCGGTCTTTGAAAAAGCGCTCCGCAGCCCGAGTCGACTGAGATCCCTTGATACCGAAGATTTGGACAGCAGGTGGTGCCAAGATTATTCCTCACTCGCTGGCGAAATATCACTTGCCATACATAAATTGTGTGTCATTCTCAAGGGTACGGACTGGCGGCTTGCGGCAAAACGGACGCGACATACTGATCATTGAAGACAATCCGGGCGACGTACGGTTGATGCGGGAGGCGCTTCGCGAGTTGTCACCGCCCGCCACTATTCACGTGGCGCCCGACGGTGAGCAGGCGCTGGCATTTCTACTGCGCAAACCTCCACATTCCGAGGCGCCGCGGCCAAAACTGGTTTTTCTGGATTTCAATTTGCCGCGTGTCAACTCCCGCGAACTGCTCTCGCGCATCAAGGCCGATTCGCAACTTCGCGTTGTGCCAGTGGCAGTGCTGACTTCTTCCAACTCCGAGCGGGACATCAACGATGCCTATCAGGCATACGCTAACTGCTATCTGACGAAACCCATAGATCTCGACTCGTTTTTCGGGCTGATTCGCTCGACGGCCCAGTTTTGGCTGGACGTCGTCAGCCCGGCACCGTAAGTTGATATTCTTGCCCGCATGAGCCCCAAACGACAGCCTGCGCGGACATCCGTGGAGATCGAAGCGGTAGCGCAGGCCGTCGTTTTGACGGGAAGCGCGGATGACGCAATAGAGAAGGCTACTGCCATTCCTGGACGAACGCGCTACGCCATAGGGATCGACTTAGGGGGAACCAACCTCCGGGTTGCTGCCGTGGATTGCAATGGGTTCGAAATGGCGCGCATCACCTCGCCCCCACCTTTTGAGCAAGGCCCGCCAGCGGTGATGGACGAAATGGCCCGAGCCGTTCGTGCCCTGATGAAACAGAACGTCGAATGCGAGCTCGTCGGCATCGGCGTCGGCGTTCCCGGCTACATCGACTCTGCCAACGGCATCGTCATGAACGCCGCCAATCTTCCGGGTTTTCAGTTGTTTCCGATCCGCAGTGAGTTGGAAGGTCGTGTCGGAAGTCCTGTGCGCGTGGAAAACGATGCGAACGCGGCAGCCTTGGGAGAGATGTGGATGGGAGCGGGCCGCGATGTGGAAGATCTGGTCCTGATTACGCTCGGCACTGGTGTGGGCGGCGGCATCGTTTACAAGGGACAGATTCTGGCGGGATGCATGGGCCTGGCCGGCGAGATTGGTCATATGACGGTCTTTCCCGACGGAAATCCCTGCGGTTGCGGTAACTTCGGATGCCTGGAGAAGCACGCCTCCGCCACCGCCATCGCGGCCATGGGCCGCATGCTGAATCTGGGTACGGACATCACATCCGCCGGGGTTCACCGTTTGGCTGCCGAAGGTAACGAGCGGGCGCTGCATGTGTTTGAATCCATGGGCCGGGCGCTCGGGATTGCCATCTCCAATCTCATCACTCTACTCGACTTTCCCCTCGTACTTCTAAGTGGCGGACCCTTGCCGGCCTGGGACTATTTCGCTCCCACGATGCTGGCCGAGGTGCGCAAGCGCTCCTGGACCTATCGCAAATTCGGTACACGCATCGAGAAAGCGGTTCTGGGTGCCGATGCCGGCCTGTTTGGCGCTGCCTACCTTTCCATTCAGCATGCACCCGGTTTAGCGCGCACGGGCACCGCCGCTATCGCAATCAGTTAAGGTCAAACATAAGACCACGATGAAAGAGCAAGGGCCCGGGCTGACGCTCGGGTTGGATACAGGAACTACGTCTTCGCGCGCCCTTCTGGTGAACAGCGCTGGAGAAGTAGAGGCGTCGTTTACTGTTCCGCATGAGGAGATGCGCATGGAGCGTCCCCTCTGGGCGGAACAGGATCCTGACGACTGGTCGAGAGCGGGACGCGAGGCTATTACCGGCGTGCTGCACAAATCAGGAGCGGCTGCAAGCTCAATTCGAGCAGTCGGTCTCACGGGCCAGATGCACGGCCTGGTGATGCTGGATAGTGCCGGGACCGTTGTACGTCCCGCACTGATCTGGTGTGATAACCGAAGCCAAGCCGAGGTGAACGAGATCCACGGGCGCCTCACGCTGGAAGGTATCGTGCGTGCCACCGCGAATCCTGCCATCAATGGATTCACGCTGCCCAAGCTCCTTTGGGTACGTAAACACCAGCCGGAGATATTCGCTCGAGTGCGGCATATCTTGCTGCCGAAAGACTACATTCGCTACCGGCTGACGGGCGAACTGGCCAGCGATGTCAGTGATGCGAGCGGAACTTCTATGTTCGACGTCCCCTACCGCCGGTGGTCGAGCGAGGTTCTGGACGCGCTCGGTGTAGACGCGGCACTGCTGCCCACCGTGTACGAGTCTTCCGAAGTGAGCGGCACCATTCACTCGGAGGGCTAGCGTGCCACCGGGCTCCAGAAAGGCACTCCGGTAGTTGGTGGGGCCGGCGACCAGGCTGCGAGCGCCATGGGCAACGGTATCGTCATGCCTGGGAATGTGTCTTGCACAATCGGCACGTCCGGCGTTGTCTTCGCATACGCCCGGCGGCCCGAGTACGATCCTAACGGGCGTGTTCACACCTTCTGCCACGCTGTGCGCGATGCCTGGCACATCATGGGAGTGACACAGGGCGCAGGCTTGAGCCTGCAGTGGTTCCGCAACCGTCTGGCACCGGGAACCGAGTATGACGCGTTGACGGCTGAGGCAGCGCAATCGCCTCAGGGCGCGCGCGGCTTAGTGTGGCTGCCATATCTGATGGGGGAACGGACGCCCCATCTTGATCCGCATGCTCGCGGCGCTTGGGTAGGATTGACGGCCGCACACACACGCTCGGACCTGATTCGCTCCATCTTGGAAGGGGTGTGCTTTAGCCAGCGTGACGGCCTGGAAATTATCCGCAGCCTGGGTGCCGAGGTAAAAACTGTGCGGCTCTCGGGAGGTGGCGCACGCAGTCCTTTCTGGGCGCAAATGTTTGCAGACGTCCTGGAGACGCCCGTGACGGTGCTGGCGACACAAGAAGGCTCGGCTTATGGCGCGGCCTTGCTGGCTGGACTTGGCAGCGGCGTTTTTGAGAGCGCAGAGCAGATGGCCAACGCCGTGATTCGCGAGCAGAGCCGATGGGAGCCGCGCGAGGACGCAGTAAAGCTCTATCGCAAGCTCTACGAAATTTATCGTTCACTTTATGGCGCGCTACGTCCGTCGTATGAGGAGTTGGCCCGATGGGAGCACGGACCGAGCGCAGCCGGGACATAGGCAGTGTCTGAGTACCGTCTGGGCCACGCACGTTTTTGCGAAGTAGCGTTGCCGGTGCCGGTCGACAGTTCGTTTACGTATCAGCTTCCGAAGGCGCTGCAAGGCGAAGCGCAGGTCGGAGCACGAGTGCTGGCTCCGTTTCGCGGCCGCAAGCTGACTGGACTGATTGTTGAGCTGCACGACATCGAACCTCCCTATGCCACTCGGCCGATCGCTCGCCTGCTGGATACGGAGCCCGTGCTTGATGGCGTGCTCCTGCGCCTGGCAGGGTGGATCGCCACTTACTATTGCGCTCCGCTGGGCGAAGTAGTGAAAGCAATGTTGCCGCTGAGCGGTGAGGCGCGGCGGGAAGTGCGATATGCAATCACTCCGCTGGGGCGGGATGTCTCGCGACAGTTGACGGTAGCTGTTACTGACACCGCGGCCAATTCGATCTTGACTCTGCTGGACGAACGCGGCCGTACGGCACAGGCACTGCAATCGCGCGTGCCGGGCGCCAGCAGCGCACTGAAACAGATGCTGGAGCGCGGATGGGTATCAGCCGAACAGGTGCACGAAGATCGTGACTTGACGCGCGCTCGCGGACCGAATCTGCGTGTAGAGTTTGTGCGGCGTCCAGCGCCGGAGATGAAGCTGAGCAAGTCCGCGCGGGAGGTTATGGCCTACCTGGAGTTGCATCCGGGCCCGCACGCACTGGATCAGATCGCCAAGACGGTAAAGCGTGGAAGCGAGGCTACCCGGTCTCTGGCACGAGGGACAGATCTCCTGCGCATCTTTGAAGAGACCTCGGCGTTGGCCGCCGGTTTGTTGCCTTCATTTCAGGGCGGGGCTGCCGCGGACATGAATGAACGGGCTCGCCGGGAACTAACTGACGCCCAACAAGCGGCCTTTGAAGCGATAAGCGCACGGCTGCGGGACGGCGGCTTCGAGACATTTCTCCTGCAGGGCGTTACCGGTTCCGGCAAGACGGAAGTCTATCTTCGCTGCATCGAGGAGACACTTGCTCTGGACAAGAGCGCGCTCCTGCTAGTGCCCGAAATTGCATTAACGCCGGCCGTTGCAGGGCAGTTTTTCCAGCGCTTTGGTGGGCAGACTGCCATTCTGCATTCGGCCTTCAGCAAACGCGAACGCTCGGGCCAATGGCGGCGTATTCGTGACGGGCAAGCGCGAGTGGTGGTGGGGACGCGATCGGGCGTTTTTGCGCCCGTGCAACAACTAGGGCTGCTGATCATCGACGAAGAGCACGATGGCAGCTATAAGCAGGGCGAAACACCTCGATATCACGGCCGGGATGTTGCCATCATGCGCGGTCGCGAAGAAGGTGCAACGGTCCTGCTGGGGTCCGCTACGCCAAGTCTGGAGAGTCGCTTCAACGCTGACGCCGGCAAATATCGTCTGCTGCGCCTGCCGGATCGCATCGCGGAACGTCCGTTGCCCTCAGTAGAAGTTATCGACATGCGGACCGAGTTCCTTGAGACGAGGCAGCAGAGCACGTTTTCGCGAAGGCTGTTGGAGGCACTGACCGAACGGCTTGGCCGGGGCGAACAGTCGATGCTGCTGCTGAATAGACGCGGCTTCTCGAGCTTTATGGTGTGCCGTGCTTGCGGCGAGCGTTTGGAGTGCGCCAATTGTTCCGTGACGCTCACCCATCATCGCCGCGACCACCGCATGCTATGCCACTACTGCAGTTACGCCGAAAGCGTTCCCGGAGAGTGCCCCAAGTGCGGAAGTGACCACATCCAATTTCTGGGAGCCGGCTCAGAGCGTGTTGAAGACGAGTTGCACCGCCTGCTGCCCACGGCCCGAATTGCGCGGCTGGATCGTGATACTGCCAGCGCCCGGGGCGCGTTTGAGTTCATCCTGCAGAGCTTTCGCAACGGAGACATCGACATCCTGGTGGGTACGCAGATGATCGCCAAAGGGCACGACGTCCCGAATGTCACCCTAGTCGGAGTCGTTCTGGCCGACATTGGGTTAAGCCTTCCGGACTTTCGCGCCGCGGAGCGCAGCTTCCAACTATTGACCCAGGCGGCCGGGCGTGCCGGGCGAGGAGATCTTCCGGGCCAGGTTTTGATTCAGACCTTAAATCCGGATCACTACGCGATTCAACTGGCGATCGGCCAGGACTATGATGCGTTCTACGCGCGAGAGCTGGACTTCCGCCGCTGGCTTCGCTACCCCCCATTCGCCGCCTTCGCCAGTGTGCTTGTGCGCGCTTCGCGCCAGGAAGAAGCTCTGCGGCTCGCGACAGAGTTGGGGAGAGAGCTGATGCCGCCACCGGCGGGCCTCAAAGTGATTGGACCGGCAGAGGCGACAGTGCTGCGCGTCAAGAATGAGTTCCGGTATCAGATGCTGCTGAAGGCGGCGCGCCGGCCGTTGTTGCGTGAGGTGGTCAACCGCCTGCGGTCCTATGCGGCGGAGCATTCCTGGAGCGCCACGGCCCTTACTGTAGACATCGATCCCGTGACATTGATGTAGCCCCGCTCGTCTCCCATTTAAGTCCGTTCACCGCCCTTTGCAGATCTCTCGTAGCAATTAAGGACCGTTGGGTTCGCTCGACGCGTTGAAATAGTGGATAGCTCACAACCGTCGGAGGTGTAATGCGTCCGATCGTTTGTCAAACACGCGCTTCAGGAGTTCAACATTGAATAGGGTTTTCGCAGCCGGGGTGTTATTCGCTTACACCCTGGCCGTTGGGTCCCGCTTGTTGCCGGCTCAATCGCTGGGCAACGCGGGAACGATTGAGGGATCGGTGGTGGATCCGAGCGGCGCCGCTGTACCCGGTGCCTCGGTGTCTGTCACCAATCCCGTCACGGGTTATAAGCAGACAGTTAAGTCCAACGACTCAGGTGCCTTTCGCCTGTTGAACCTTCCCCCAAATTCGTATCACCTGGAAGCAACTGCCTCCGGGTTTGGCACTTTTAAGCAGGACGTATCGGTCCGCAGCTCCTTGCCTGTTCGGGTGGCTGTCAAGATGAGCCTGGCCTCTACCGGTACTACCATCGAAGTCGAATCCGAAGGGCAGCATCTGGTGGAGACTGTTCCCTCTGCCCACACCGATGTCGACCAAAATCAACTAGTGAAGATTCCGGCTTTCGATCCCGGAGCTGGACTTAGCCAGGCGATCACATACAGCACTGGCGGTGTCGCGGCCGACGGCAATGGCTTCTTTCATCCTCTCGGGGATCACGCGCAAGTATCGTTCGTGATTGATGGCCAACCAATCAGCGATCAGCAAAGCAAAGTCTTCTCTACCCAGCTGCCCATAAGCGCGATTCAAAGTATGGAAGTGATTACGGGCGCGCCTCAGGCTGAATTTGGTGACAAATCAAGCTTGGTGGACCAAATCACGACACGCTCCGGCCTTGGCGCAATGCGCACCTTCGGCAGTGTCAATGCCACCTATGGTTCTTTCGGCAATGCCGGAGGCGATGTGGGGCTCGGCTTCGGCAACGAGAAGTTGGGAAACTTCCTCGCCGTCGACGGAGCACGTAGCGGCCGTTTTCTGGACACGCCAGAGTTTCAACCCTTTCACGACATCGGGAACAATCAGACGATTTTTGACCGGTTTGACTATCAGCCGACAAACGCCGATGTCATCCACCTAAACCTATTTGCCGCCCGTAATTGGATCCAGATTCCCAACTCGTACGATCAGCTCTCCCAGGATCAAAAACAACGCGTGCTGACCTGGAACATTGCGCCCGGTTACCAGCACACGTTTAATGCTCACTACCTGCTGACGGTAAACCCGTATATCCGCAAAGACGATTTCCATTACTATCCGAGTGCTGATCCGTTCGACGACACTCCTTCGACACAATCGCAACATCGCAAGCTATTCAACTATGGCGTGCGCAGCGATCTGTCGGTCAACGAAGGACGGCACAACGTCAAAATCGGCATTGATTTTAAACAGACGCGTCTAGTGGAGCAATTTAATTTCGGCATCACCGATCCCGCGCTGAATGCTCCTTGCCTGGATAGCGACGGAAATCCTGTTACCAACCCCAATGTCATCGATCCCAACAGTTGTGGCGTTTTGGGTTACGCGACGAACCCGGACCTTCAAGTTGGCCTCTTGCCGTTTGACCTATCACGCGGCGGAACGCGATTTAGTTTCAACGCGACACATAACATCAACCAATATGCGGCTTACGTGCAGGATGCCATCACCTTCGGCAACTTTCTGCTGAATGTCGGATTACGTGGCGATACCTACTTCGGACTTGTGCAGGACAGCGGAGTGTCGCCGCGCGTTGGACTGGCATATAACCTTAAAAAGACAAATACGGTGTTTCGACTGGCGTACTCCCGCACCTTCGAGACGCCATTCAACGAGAACCTCTTACTGTCGAGCGCCTCCGGTCTTTCCAACGGAGTGGTTCAGGACGTGCTCGGGGTCAACCAGGCTGCGCCCATCCCGCCCGGCAAGCGCAATCAATATAACGTGGGATTTCAGCAGGCTATCAGCAAGTACGTCTTGATCGATGCGGACTATTTTTGGAAGTACACTCATAACGCATACGACTTCAGCATTCTCCAGAACACGACGATCACCTTTCCGATCGCTTGGAAGAAGTCGAACCTTGATGGCGTGACTGCCCGTGTCAGTACAACGAACATTCACGGTTTCCAGGGCTCCTGGTCGGTGGGACATACGAGAGCGCGTTACTTTCCCGGCCAAAGCGGTGGACTGCTGAACACCTCTGCTGTTCCACCTGGTGTCTTTCGCATCGATCACGATCAGGCGCTTCAATCGACCGTGCTTGCGCGCTATCAGCGACCCCGAGATGCGGAGTGGATCTCGTTCAGCTGGCGCTACGACAGCGGGCTGGTCGTCAGCGGTGTGCCCGACGTAGCTGGAGCCCTGGGGTTAACGCCGAACCAGCAAGTGACTATCGGCTTCTCCTGCGATGGAGTCTTCGCAACACTTGCTAATCCGTTTAACCCGGACTCTGCTTGCAACGTGGGCCGGTCGAAATTGCTGACTTTGCCGCAGACCGGGCAAGGTAGCCCCGACATAAACCCGGACCGCGTTCAATCCCGAAATCTGTTTAACTTAGGCGTTGGCACGGACAATCTCTTGCACGTAGAAGGTCCACGGCGCATCACTGCTTCGGTTCAAATCGAAAATCTGACAAACAAAGTCTCGCTCTATAATTTTCTGTCTACTTTCAGCGGAACGCATTTTATTGCACCGCGTGAAGTCGTAGCTGGTATCGGTTACCGGTTTTAGCCGCGGGACTTATTGCGTGCGCCGACGGGCCGGCGTGAACCGGTCTCGTATCCTGATCAAGGAACGTGATTGGCCACAGAACGTCCGTAGATCTGACCTGCGCAAGCCCGACAATGTGGGAATCGTCTCTTTCCATGCCTCTTATGGCAAGAGGAAAAGTGCGCGATATCTATACAGTTCCGGAGCAGCCGGATCACCTGCTTTTCGTCGCGACGGACCGTATTTCGGCATTCGACTGCATAATGCCGACCCCTGTCCCTTGCAAGGGTGAGGTCCTGACGCAGTTGTCTGTGTTCTGGTTCGAGTTGCTGGCCAACGTGATGCCTTCCCACTTGGTGTCTAGCGACGTCGCGCGGTTTGGCGAGGGGCTGCAAGGCCGTTCGATGCTGGTGCGCCGTGCCAAGATGATCGAGGTCGAGTGTGTCGCGCGAGGATATTTAGCCGGGTCAGGATGGAAGGAGTATCTTGCCAACGGCACGGTTTGCGGCATCAGGCTGCCCGCCGGACTGCGTGAAAACGAGCAACTCCCAGAGCCAATATTCACTCCGGCTTCGAAGGCACTTAGCGGGCACGATCAGAACATCGCATTTGCGCAGGTGGTGGCGACGGTTGGTGAGGACTTGGCGCAGCGGCTACGCGCTTTGACTCTCGCGCTGTACGAGCGGGCTGCGGAGTACGCCTCTGCACGCGGCATTATTCTTGCAGACACTAAGTTCGAGTTCGGCTTTGTCGACGATTGCTTGACGCTTGCCGATGAGGTGTTGACGCCGGACTCCTCTCGCTGGTGGCCTGCCGCGTCCTACGAGCCAGGCCGTGCGCAGCCGTCGTTCGACAAACAGTATGTCCGGGATTACTTGGAGACATTGGCCTGGAACAAGCAGCCGCCCGCACCAGCACTGCCGCCCGAGGTGATTGAGGGAACTACCGCGCGGTATCGCGAAGCTTACCGCCTGCTGACGGAAGAGATTCAATGATCGGTTCATTCACATGGGTTGATGTTGTGCTGGTCCTTTCTGTCTTCATGTCGGCGGTGGCGGGGCTGCGCACGGGGCTCGCCCGCGTCGTTGTGGGATTTGTGGCAGCCATCGTGGGATTGGTGGCGGGCTTCTGGATGTATCGAATCGTGGCCGCTGCCATTCAGCCGTGGCTTCACTCTGAAGCCCTGTCGAATTTCTGCGGCTTCTCCCTCATCTTCTGCGGCGTGCTCGTCGTGGGAGCTGCTATCTCGGCTCTACTTTCGCGTGTCTTCAAATGGGTGGGGCTCTCATGGTTCAATCATCTGCTTGGCGGCTTCGCTGGTGGCCTACGAGGAGCCGTTGTGACCGCGGCAGTTCTCTCTTTTGCGTTGGCCTTTCTTCCATCGCCACTGCCTGACTCCGTCCGCACCTCGCGACTGTTGCCGTACTTTACCGAGATCTCGGCAGCTCTGGTGAGCCTTGCTCCCCGCGAGCTGAAAGACGCTGTCATGGAACGTGCCGAGAACCTAAGGCAGGCTTGGCAGCAACGCCGGCGAGAGCGCGATGACTCTACCGCTGAGCCACATCGACCCTTGCTTTAAAAGCCAAACCGCCGAGTGGTCCAATAAGAGCTTGCTCTGCATCTTCGACCTGGACGGAACGCTCATCGATTCGAAGCAGGATCTGGTGATCAGCGTCAATGCGGCGCTCGAAAGCGTCGGTCGTTCGCCACTTCCGCCGGAACGTATCAGCTCCTATGTGGGCGATGGCGCAGCCATGCTGATCAAACGAGCTTTGGGGCAGGAAGCAGACGGACTGCAAGCGCAAACCTTGCAGTTTTTCCTGAGTTACTATCGCGAGCACGCTCTACAGCACACCCGCCTATATCCAGGCATCCCTGAAGCTCTGGAAAAGCTAAGCCGAGATGGTCATTCGCTTGCCGTACTTACCAACAAGCCGTTCCGCATCAGCCGCGACATTCTTCGCTCGCTGGATGTGATGCGCTTCTTCACCGGCGTCTTGGGAGGCGATTCGCTCCCCCAGAAGAAGCCGGATCCGGCCGGCATCTATCAATTCATGACGGAGACGGGGTGGGGTCTCGAAGACACGCTAATGATCGGCGACAGCGGTGTGGATGTCCAGACCGCGCGACACGCCAAGGTGCGGTGCTGTGGCGTGTTCTGGGGATTTCAGCCGGAAACCCTGGAGGCAAATCCACCGGATATCGCCGTGCAGGACCCTTCGCAGTTACACAGCGCGCTCACCGCGCGTTCGTGAGTTCGAGTTGCTTGGTATCAGCCGTCGGCTTTCAACGTCGAGGCTGGTTCGATCGTGACAGCTCGCTGCGCGGGCGTGTAGGAAGCAAGCAGCACGGCAGCAAAAAGGGTCAACAGCGCTGCCGCGTATGTAGCGAGGTCGGTCGGCGCTATGCCATATAGCCGCGATCGCAGCAGTTGCGCAATCCCTAAGCTCAAGCCGAACCCGCAAACAGCGCCGCCAAACGACAACTGAAGCGCTTCGCGAGCGACAGCGAGCAAGATTGCGCGCGCATTGGCTCCGAGTACGATGCGAATGGCGAACTCTTTTCTGCGCTCCGATACGAGCAAAGAAAGAACGCCATAGATCCCGATCGAGGCCAGCAGGAGAGCTGCGCCTGCAAAAGAGATGAGAACCCGCATCTGCAAATGCTCGTGCGCCAGCGATAATGCCACGCGATGTTCCAGAGTGTCAAAGGCGATGGAAGTATCGGGATCGACAGCAAGCACGGCGCGGCGAACCGCGGCAGCCAGGTTATCAATGGGATCGCTGCTTCTTACCGTAAGTACAGTAAAGATTTGCTGGTTGCGATGCTGCGTGGTGAGCACGTAAGCCGCGGGTGCGGGCGCGATACCGGGACGCTGTTCGCGCATGCCTTCGACGACTCCGATGATGGTCATCCAATACGGCTTGCCGTCAGGGCTAAAGCTGTCGAACCAAATGCGATGTCCAAGAGCATCGCCGCTGGGCCAGAAGCGCCGGGCCATCGCCTCATTGATCACCACAATACCGGGCGTGTCTGCTCCGTCACGTGCATCGAAGACGCGCCCACGTAAGACCCTCGCACCTATCGCCTTGAAGTAACTACCCGCGGCCGCGCGAAAGTATGCATCCGTTTGACGCCCAGGTGCGCTTGCTCCAGCCTGCACTGTAAAATGCCCAATGCGCATGTCGCCACTCAAAGGCAGCGCAGATGTGAAACCGGCGGCACGCACGCCAGGAAGCGCCGAGACTTTGGCCATGATGTCGTCAAGTTGCGGCGCACGCGAGGCGGGCGGCCCACTCGAGTGCACTGGGAAAATCAATTCGGCCGTGAGTACATTCGCTGCGGAAAAGCCAAGATGCTCCTTCTGAAGATTTGTGAAGCTGCGTATAAGCAGGCCAGAACCAGCCAGCAATGTGGAGGCGAGTGCAATTTCCGAGATAACGAGGGTTCGCCGTATTAAGCGGCTCTGCTTCGTGCCCGTTTGCGTACGTCCTGCTTGTCGCAGCCGGGTATCCTCCGAAGTCTGCAGCGCAAACCAGACAGGCAAAATGCTGAACAGAAGACCGGCGATAGTCGCTGTGGCAATAGCGGCCGCTATTGCTGGATAGCCGAATGCGACCGTCTCGATTCGCGGTATGTCAGGGGCAACTTGCGCGACGATCATTGGCAAGGCTTGAAGCATTAACGAACTAAAAGCGGCACCCAACATCGCGCCAAAGGCGGACAGCACCAACGCCTCGCTGGATACCTGTAAGGCAAGGCGAAGCCGGCTGGCGCCCAGAGCGGAACGCAAGGCATACTCTTCGGCTCGTGCGGTGCCCTTTGCCAGAAGCAGGTTGGCTACGTTGACACATACCAGCAGCAGTAGTATCAGCACGGCCGCGGAGAGAACAGTCAACACGGGACGCGACGATTCTGCAAGGTGCTCGCGCATGTTCGCCACCTCTGCATCGCGCGCTTGGTACGGTCCTGGGTTCTCGGCTTTCAGCCGTCGCGTGATGGCGCTGACTTCCCGCTGCGCGGAATTTGCGCTGACACCGGGACGAAGGCGGCCGATAGCTAAATAGTTGTGGGCGGTTCGAGAATCCAGTGACTCGTTGAAATATTCGATTGGGATCCAGACTCCGGTGTGGTCGGGAAAGCCGAAGTCCTCCGGCATTACGCCGGCTATCTCGAATGGTAGTCCACCTAGGATCTTTATCGTGCTGCCGACAATTGCGCTGTCGACGCCGAACAGACGCCGACCAAGCGCCGGGCTGATGAGGCAGCGAGGCGGCGCACCGACTTTGTGGTCGGTGTCGCTCAGCAGGCGGCCGAACACCGGCTTTGCGCCGAGAACGCGAAAGAACTCGGGGGAGACAGCGGCGACGTCTACTCGCGTGGAAGCCCGGGTCGAACTGACAGGCGTCGGCTCATTCCCGTAGGCAGCGGCCGACTCCAGGCTCTTCGCGGCGGCACTCCAATCGAGGAAGTTACGATAGGCCACGCGCATCGATTCCATTTGGTCGTTGCGCTCCGCCAGCCAGACCAGCCGTTCAGAGTCGCGATAAGGCAGCGGCCGCAGTGCGACTCCATACACTATGCTGAACAGCGTCGCAGTAGCGCTTACACCAAGTGCTATGGTGGCCACGGTTAGCGCCGCAAATCCGGGGGAGCGTCGAAGCGAGCGGACTGCAAGCCGGAAATCTTTGGGGAGCATAGGTTCTACAGTCCATTCAAGTGCATGCACGAGGCCGCTTGTAGATCATTGAAGAGTGGGATGGAGTTTAGCCAAAGATGTCCGGTTCTGGGATTCACCTGTTCTGATTCGAACAACGCGCCACTCTGTTTCGAATCAGAACAGGTGAATCCCAGAACCGGACACTCGTGGCCGGCAAAATCTCACATCCTCAATCGAGTAGCGCGGCATCGTGCGTGCAGCACAAACCAGTTGTGCTCACACACGGTTTGCTCGATGATCTTCGCTATGCGCTTCGTACCTTTTCTAAGACGCCGAGGTTCACCGCCACGGTGACACTGACATTAGGGCTAGCGATTGCACTCACAACCGTCGTCTTCAGCGTTCTTGATGCGGTCTTCCTCCGTCCGCTGCCATTTAACGGCGTCAGCAGGATTGTGAAGCTCGACACTTACTCCGCTAAGCGCTACCAGTCACCAGCATCTTATCCCGAATATCGCGACTGGCGCCGCGAGTGCCAAGGCTTTGATGCGCTCGGCGGTTACACGCGCGAGAAAAGTGTAAATTTCGAACGAAACGGCCAGCCGGCAGCGTTGCGCTCAATTTCGACTACTGACAATTTCTTCAAGGTGTTTGGCGTCCAGCCTCTTTTCGGCCGCACTTTTATAGACGGGGAAGAGCAGCCCGGACGTAATGACGTCGTGGTGCTCAGTTACGATGTCTGGCGCGAATTTTTTCATGCGAACCCCGACGCTGTGGGTTCCGCCGTGAAGGTCGATGGCCGCCAATTCCGGGTGATCGGCATCATGCCGAAAGATTTTGCGTTTCCTCTTGGACTTCGTTCCGCCATTTACTATCCGTTGCACCTGACTCAGATGCAGGAGGCGCGTGGAAATCACTGGCTTCGAACATTGGCCAGACTTCGAAGCGGGGTTTCATCCGCTCAGGCAAAGACGCAGATGCAAATAGTCCTCGACCACCTAGGGACCACGTATCCGGAAAACAAAGGACGATATCTCCGCCTGGTGCCCTTGGAGAAGGAAGTGCTGGGAGATGCTGAACAGCCGTTCATGCTCGTCGCGATAGCGACGTCGTTACTGCTGCTGTCCGGCTGCGTCACTGTGGCAGGTCTCTTGGCGACACGCGGCGTACAGATGCAACGCGATGCATCGATTCGGGCCGCTCTTGGCGCTCCCCGCATTGCCATCGTGCGCCAACTGTTACTGGAAGCAGCTTTGTATGGCCTTATCGGCGGATGTTTTGGGCTCGTGCTGGCGTTTGAGCTCTTGAGCCTCATCCGAAATCTGCTGGAGGGCGCCCTTCCACGTGGCGGAGAGGTGGCCGTGAATCTCACCGTACTCATTGCTTCACTTTCCATTTCTGTTTTCACCGCCTTCGGCGCGAGCCTGCTTCCCGCTTGGAGGCTCTCTTCGGCGGCGTCTCAATCGGCCTTGCGATCGGGTAACCGGGGCGGTACCGATCGGACGTCCCGAATGCTGCGCACGAGCTTTGCCACAACCCAGATTGCGCTGGCGTTTGTTCTGCTGGCCACTTCCGGACTATTGCTCCGGATGCTTTCCGATTTGCGCAGTACTGATCTCGGCTTCGAAGCAGACCACTTGATTGGCTTCGATATCGAGCTCTCGACGGGCGCGGTCGACAAACGCAATCAGCTCGAGAACTTCTACAACCCGCTGGTTGAGCGTGTCTCGAGGCTGCCGGGCGTGCGAGGGAGCGGTTTAAACGTTTTGATGCCTATCGACACCTGGGGCTGGAACTCCGAGGTACAGATTCTCGGGCAGCCACCGGCACCTACGAACGAGGCGCGTCTGGCGGAACTCCGCATCGTGAGTGCCGGCTTTCACGCGATGTTGGGTGCTCGGCTTATCCGCGGGCGTTATTTCGACGCGAAGCTGGATAAGCCCGGATCACAGCGTGTGACAGTGGTGAATCAGGCATTTGTGCGCCGGTTCATTCCAGCCGGGCTCGATCCGATTGGTCAAGCGATGCTCGAAGACGGAGACAAAATTACCATCGTCGGTGTCGTTTCCGACACGCGCCAGGACCTCCGTCAACGCCCGTTGGCTGAATTCGATTGGCCTACCTCGCAGCTTCCGGAAAATCTGGTGAAGGACGTTCTGCCTAACACCTTCTTGATGGTTCGAACTGATGGTGACCCGCTCGCGATTGCAGCACCAGTCCGGAAGATCCTGCGGCAACTAGATCCGGCCATTCCCTTTCGAAAACCTCAGACTATGGAAGAAGTCGTCGCTAATCAGCTTAAGTTCGAGCAATTGCAGGGCTGGATCTTCGGCAGTTTCTCAGGTTTGGCTCTCACGTTGGCCTTAGTTGGATTATTTGGACTCATCGACCAGGAAGTACAGGCAGGGCGCCGGGACATTGGCGTGCGAATCGCTCTAGGAGCAACACCGCTGCGCATTCTTCGTGCCGTTTACTCTCGGGTCGGACAGATTGTGGCAAGCGGCTTGGTACTCGGGTCGTTGCTAGCCTGGTCAGCCCGCCGGATCATCATGGCGGCGATGCCAGCCGCTAGCGTTTTCTTCGAATCGACACTGATGATCCTGGCGTTTGCTTTTGCCATTTGCGCATTTCTGGCTGCTGCCGCGCCTGCAGCCAGAGCCGTGGCCGTCGATCCTATGCAGTCCCTGCGTGAAGAGTAGACCGACACCAACTGTCGCACCAACTGCTCCTCTCACCTGCGAACCCTTTGAGCACAAGGTGGACAACCAGGTCCGCTGTCGCTTCCTGGGACAATAAGATTTGGCGCGTTCGGCCCCACTGCCACAACCGGACCCGGTTGCTCAGCTACAACCGGCGCTGCGCGCTTGGTTTGAACGGACCTACGGCAAGCTCAGTGAAGCGCAGCAGCAAGCGCTTCCGCACACGCTTGCTGGCGAAAACACCCTGATTCTTGCGCCAACCGGCAGCGGCAAAACTCTGGCCGCATTCCTTTCGGTGCTATCCCAGCTTGCCACACGGGCCAGTGCCGGAAAGCTTGCGAACGCGATTTCAGCGATCTATGTTTCTCCTTTAAAGGCGCTTGACAACGACATTCATCGCAACCTTGCTCCGGCTCTGGACGCCTTGAATGCCAAGCTGCCGATACTGTCCTTTCAGGAGATCGTTGACCTGGCGAAGGCCAAGGGCAAGCCGCGGCTCGACGGCGGCGAGCTGGTGACGGCCGACGATCTGCGCCAAGCCATGCAGGCGCAGAACGTGCGCGTGACGCCCGGCGACGTGGTGGTGCTGCACACCGGCTGGCTGTCCACCCTGCCGCAGGACCCCAAGACCTTCGGCGAGCAGGAGCCGGGGATAGACGGCGCCGGCGCCGAGCTGCTGGCCGGGATGCAGCCCTGCGCCGTCGGCGCCGACACCTGGGGCGTGGAGGCCGTTCCCTTCAAGG
>JAVHMZ010452583.1:0-17695 GCA_034782995.1 Amazona versicolor
ACAAGCGCGCTGGCTCTCCCGAAACTGGGCGCCCCAACCTTGGCAGCCCGATCGGCATCGAAGAACCGAGTGGACTATCAAAGCACTCAGGAGGGCACATTGGTGCGCCGCGCGCAGGCCGGCGACCAGTCCGCTTTCCAGGAGATCGTGGAAAAGTATCAGTCCAAAGTCTTTTCCATTATCCACGGGATCGTGCGCCAGCGGAACGATGCAGAGGACATCGCGCAGCAGGTGTTCTCCAAGGTTTACTTTTCGCTGAAAAATTTCGATTTCCGGAGCTCTCTGATCACCTGGGTTTATAAAATCACGGTGAACGAGTGCTTCGATTATCTCCGCAAGAAGAAGGTGCGTAAACTCGTTTACGAGAGCGATCTGAGCGAAGACGAAGTCCGGCGGGTCGAGAATACCGAGCCAGTTGGTGACCGGACTCCGCGCACAGACCAGAAACTCGCGAGCCACGACTATATACTCAAGCTGCTAGCCAAGGTCTCCGAAGAAGAGCGCTCGCTTCTTATCTTGAAAGAGGTGGAAGGATATTCCGTCGAAGAACTCGCTCATATGACGAGCATGAATGAGAATACAATCAAGGTGAAGCTTTTCCGCGCCAGACAAAAGTTAGTGAAAGCGGCACAGCGGCTGGAGCGCGTGCCAGGAGCCGTCGCCTAGGTAGACGCAAGCGAACGAGGCAATCATGCATTCCGTTATTCAAGAAAATCTGGAAGAGTATCTCGCTGGTACGTCGACCCGCATTGTTGAATCCCATCTTGCCCAATGCCCCGGTTGCCGGGATGAAGTTTCGGGAATGCGCGCGATATCCGCGATGATGAACACACTTCGGTCCCGTGAAGAGTTTCCCGTGCCCCTCGGTTTCACGGCGCGCATCACGCGCGCCGTGCGGGCGGACGCCGAGCGCAGCTTCTGGAGCGTGTTCAGCATGGATCCGGCGTTCACCCGCAAGCTTGCGCTCGGTTCCTTATTGGGCTTGGCGGTTCTGAGCAGCTATCTCGCGACTCACGATGATGACGTGCTCGCGCAGGCGGACCACTCTCCCGAAGCAGTGATCTCCAGCCACAACCTTTCCTCCACCGATCAGCAACAGCATCAGAATGGCATGCTCATCACGCTCGCGACGTATCATCAGTGAGTGACAGCAGCTCCATGACGGCCACCGACTCGGCCATCGCCGCGCGCCCGAAAACGACGCTGGTATCGCTGCTCGTCGTTGCCTTTCTTTGCGGAGCCGCTGCCGGGGGCGTCGGCATGCAAAAGTACGCGTTCCGTGTCGCCCATCATTCCATCGCGCTGCGCGAAAGCAAGGAAATGACGCTTCAGCGCTGGCGCACAAAACTCAGCCTGACAGACGACCAAACATCTCAGTTACGCTTAGTTCTGGAAGACTTCAACAAGTATTACGACAACGTTGTCGCCGAGGGGCACGAGCGTATTCTGCAGGTCCTCAATCCCGAGCAGCGCCGAAAGTTCGACAAAATGCTGCAAGAGCGCTATTGAGCCCCATTCGCTTCGATGGGATGCAGATTGGCTCCGAACTGCCTTCTTCTGTTTGTCTTGCTGCTCTCATGCGCTCGCGCCGGCACGCTTTCAATCACACACGCCCAAGTCGCTCAATATGAGGATGGTCCTCCGGTTCTCGCTGCTGACACGTTCACCGCAGGCGAAACCGTTCACTTCAGCTTTCGGGCGGACGGCTATGGCCGGAAGGAAGATAACATCAGTTTGAGCTTCGACGCGCAGCCGTTTGATCGCTTGCGCAAACCGCTGGTGCCCTCCGTTTCCGGCAAAGTCGACACCACTCTGGCGCCGGAAGACAAAGGGTGGCTTCCGAAACTGCGCGGCAGCTTCACTCTTCCCACAGCACTGTTTAAAGACACATACGTTATCAAAGTGCGACTGAACGATCAGATTGCAAACGCTTCGGCCGCGGCCGAGATACCATTTCTGGTGAATGGACCGCAAGTCGAGCCGAGCCAGTCATTCCTGATTCAAAATCTCCGGTTTTATCGCAACGAAGAAGACGAGAAGCCGCTCGAGACTGCCGCCTACAGGGTGGGAGAAGGAGTTGCGGTTCGCTTTTTTCTCACCGGTTACAAAATGGGCGATGACAATAAGGTGGGCGTCAGCTACGGAGTCAAGCTGCTGGATCCGTCCGGCAAAACTGCATACGAGCAGAGCGAAGCTGCACAGGACAGTTCGGCTGAGTTCTACCCCAAACCATTCGTTCCCGCGGCCTTCTCGCTGTCGCTTAGACCGGGCTCGCCCGCTGGCGCATATACGCTTTTGGTGACCGCTCGCGATGTGATCGGCGAACAGCAAACGGAAGCTCGCCAAACCTTCCGGCTGGAATAACGTGCATAACTGGATGGCGTGGGCCGCCGCTCTGGTCGTTGTGATGCTGCTGGTTTTGTGGGCGCACCTGCTTCGGAAACAGTGACGGCTCCTTCCCGCAAGGAAACACTCGATCAGCTCGCCTCCACCCACTGGGATGTGCTGGTGATAGGCGGTGGCATCAATGGCGCGGGAGTTCTTCGGGATCTTGCCCGCCGCTCGCTCGCATCCCCCACTCCACTGCGCGTCGCATTACTCGAACGGGGACACTTCAGTGGAGGAACCAGCGGCCGCAATTCGCAACTCATCCACGGCGGGTTGCGCTATCTGAAAAACTTTGAATTCCGATTAGTGTCGGAGGCTCTGCGAGAGCGCGCGACACTCTTGCGGATTGCACCCCATCTGGTTCGCCCGCTTGCGTTTTTGATTCCGCTGCGAAGTGTGTTCGCCGAAGCGTTCTACCGAGCCGGCCTAACGCTCTATGACGGACTCGCGGGCAATAATCGCATCGAACGCCACCGCGCCTTGTCGAGCGGCGATCTCCATGAGCTTGAGCCAAAGCTCGCGCCGTTTCATTCGGCGCTCCGATTTTGGGATTGCGGAGTGCATTCAGCGCGTCTGGTACTGCTCAATCTGCGCGAGGCTGCAAGCTTTGGCGCGCCTTGCGCAAATTATGTTTCTGTCCAAAGCTTTGGCAAAGGATCCGACGGCGTATGGCACCTCGAACTCACCGACACTTTATCCGAAACCCGTATTCAAACAGCAGCCCGCGCTCTGGTCAACGCGACAGGAGCATGGAGCCAGGAAGGCGATCTGCGGCTCGTCCGCGGCTCGCATCTGATTCTTCCGCGCTTGGGAAATAGTGAAAACGCCATCTCCTATTTCGGCCGCGATGGCCGGATCATCTTCTTCATCCCATGGGGGACGGGCCACAACTTCACGTTGATCGGCACAACCGACGCCGACCACCACACCGGTCCGGACCGTGTCCGCATCTCCTCAGATGAAGTTCGCTATCTCTTGAACGTTGCCGACGAGGTATTTCCCGGCGCCCGGAATCTCGAGCCGATCTCGGCATACAGTTCGCTTCGTCCATTGCTGCGGGACACCTCTGCGTCGGCGACGAAAACGAGCCGCGAGCATCGAATCTGGGCAGACGCGGACGGCGTCGTGCACATTGCCGGAGGCAAATACACCACGTTTCGCGCGATGTGTGAGGAAACGTGCGACCTCCTGCTGCGCGAAAACTTCCCGGAGCTGAGGGTCCGCGGCACTACCTCCAGTGAACCGATTCTCGGCAATACTCCGGCCCGAATCGCCGCTTTACTAGCGGACGCGACAAGTCTGAGTCTCCAGCGTGGGATCGAAGACTTCCAGACGCGCGAAGTGATCGCCGATTACGGCGTGGACACACCCGACGTGCTCGGCATGCTGTCGGCAGTCCCGCCCCCAGAAGGCCTCTCGCGGTTAGAAGCCGCGCAGATCCGCTTTGCGGCACAGGCTGAGTGGGTGCAACGCCTAAGTGATCTGATGTTTGTCTCGACATATTGGGGCTATGAGCGGCGTTGGACGGCTGACTTGCTCGAGCCGTATGCGCGCGAGCTCGGCACACGCCTCGGTTGGAATTCGGACCATATGCAGCGGGAAGTGACAGACATGCTCGAACAGTGCGACCAGCCCCGCACCGTGCCCGAAGCGGAAAACGCTGAAGCGAAGTAGCAACCGGGATTCTTTTGCCAACCTTGTGTCACCCCCGGGTTTCCGGCTACAAAGGAAGAATCCTTATTTGATTCGTCCACTCCTCAGCGTCGGAAGCAACCCAGATCAGCACCAAATCCTCGATCGCTCTGCCAATTTGAAGTGTTGCGGCACGAGAATTAGCCCCGGGCTAGAACCCTGCGCTCTGAGGAAATCACTGAAATGCTGTGGCATGGTCCGGAAATCCTGAGCAACAAGAATTCGATTCTTCCCGGCCGCCAAAGCAAGCACCGCGGGATCGGACTCCGGCCAGACCGGCATCGTCGCCTGACAGGAAATCCGTCGTGGGTTCTCGGCGCCGGCACGCTCGCAACTCCTCAAAAAGCTGCTGCGTGGTCGGCCGTAAACTCCGGCTAGAGCTCGCTTTAGAAGAGTTGAAGCTTTCCATCTCTCCTCAAGCTTCTGCTCCAATTCCCATCCGCGCGAGCAAAGCCCGAGCCGCTTCCAACTCGGCTGCCTTCTTCGAACTTCCCCGCCCCGTCGCAACCAGATCCTTGCTGACCCGCACTTCCGCTTCAAACACATGCGGGAATCCGGTGTTTTCGGCACGCACCGAATACTCCGGCTTCGGCAAACCATGCCTACGTGCTAGGACTTCGAGCGTGGTCTTCACGTTGTTCACTCCCGCATTCGCCAGCAAGCGAAGGTTGGAGTCCGCCACAATAAGCTTCAGCACAAAGCGGCGCGCCGCATCTAAGCCGCCGTCCAGATAAACGGCGCCGAGCAGCGCTTCAAATGCGTTCGCAAGAACCGAAGATTTTTCGCGGCCGCCACTGCGCTCCTCACCTTTCCCCATGACGAGTTGCAAGCCCACGCCCAGTCGTCTGGCGATCTCTGCCAAATGCGCGCGGTTGACTAACCTGCTCTTCACATTCGAGAGCCGGCCTTCGTCGAGATCAGGGCATTCGCTAATCAGATGCTCGCTGACCACGAGCCCGAGCACGGCGTCACCAAGAAACTCGAGTTGCTCATTGTCCGCCTCGGGAACGCGCTCAAGGCCCGCTTCGCCGCGATGCGAGCTGTGCGTTAAAGCTCGTTGCAGCAACTCCCGCCGTTCGAACCGGAACCCGATGGCTTCTTCGATGGGGGAAACGAGGACACTCATCGCCGCTTAGGGCGCTGTTACTGCTGCTGTGGGTTTGCGGCCGGAGGCGGTGTCGTCGTGCTCCCAGCGGGCGGAGTAGCGGGAGTCGTGGTGCTCGGCGGTGGAGTTCGCGGCGCAGTGGGCGCAGGAGTCGTGGCCGTAGCCGCCGATCCGGGTGCACTCCCTCCGCCTTTCTTCTGTGCAGCGCGAGCGCGTTCAGCTTGCGCAAACTGCTTCACAGCTGCGGGCGCATTGGGCATATCCATCGCTTTTTGCGCGGATGCCATCGCGTCATCGTATTTGCCCATCTGGTTCTGCGCCTGCGCTAATCGCACGTAAGTGGCGGGTTCCTGTGTCGAAGCCGTGCTGATCGCGGTTTGAAACTCTGTCGCCGCCGCATCCGGCTTCTTGCGGATCATCGCGACCTGGCCCAGGATCTCGTGGGCGTTTGCCGTCATGTCTTTCTTCGCGGCGTCCCACTGCGCGTCAGGAAGCTGCGGGTTCGGCTTCGGAACGTCCTTCAGCGTGGTCATCGTGTCGTTCGCGTACTTCTCCGCCTTCTTCAATTTGTCCTCTTTGTCGAAGTCGGTGTCTTTGGTGTTCTGGACGTATTCGCTCGCCAGAATCAGATCAGATTGAAAATTCTTCGGGTCGGCTTCGAGCGATCGCTCAGCGAACGTAACCGCCTTCGGGAAGTCGTTCTTTTGCTGATAAGCCGACGCAATCATCTGAAGGGCGAGAGACTTAAAGTCAGTATCGGCAAACTTCTCGATCACGGTCTGCCCTGCTGCGATACGGGCATCCGGATCTGTCGCCGCCACCATCGCCTGCAACGCCTTTGCTTCCTCTTGCGATTTCGGTTTGGGTTGCGCTCCGGCCCGTGCGCTCAGAAGCAGCGCGGCACTCAATCCCATTAGCAGAAATGTCTTCATCGTTGTTCCCCCCGTTTGTTTTGCTCGTTTTCTGAGGGAGCCAGTTGCGCGAGCTCTCGCTTGGTCGATTCAATTGCTTTTGGTGAAGCTCCCTTCGTCGCCAGTACTTCTTGAAACCATTTCAGCGCTTCTTCCCGCTCATCGGCAACCGCGGACAACTTGCCCAAGTAGTAACAGCTCCAAGCCTTGACCTCCGGTTCGGGCGAGGACTCGAGAGTCTTGCGAAAGAGCTGGTCAGCCGTCTCGGGATTCTTCTGCAACAACGCGACATGCGCGAGTCCATAATACGCCTTGGCGTGATCGGCAGCTTCACCCGGTTGCTCGAGCGAGCGCTCGTAAAGCTGTCGAGCATTTACCAGATCTTTCTTATCGTAAAACTCGTCGGCCTGGGCCAGCGTGCGTCCTGCTTGGGTCGAGATAGGTTCTGCAGCTATTGCGGGCGGCTGCTCTCGACGCGTTTTGGCCAGGGTTTCGCTGGCAAACTCCACGTTGGCCAGCCGCCGGATTTCATGCTTCACATTCAGCGCTTTCACCATTTCGGGAAAGTACAGCTTCATTGAATCCGGCTGCTTCTCGTAGATGGCAAGCTGTTCGGCGAAGAACGGCGTGAGAATGTAACCCTCGCGCAGCGCCTGATCGACGAGGCTCGGGTTCGACAACATACGGCTTTCGATTGCTCTAATCAGGCATTCGGTGGCCAACAGATCGAAACTGTTTCGATACGGCTCTTTGAGCAGCGGAGCTCCTTGCGCAATGTCTTCAAGAGACTCCTTCTCCTTCAGCGCCATTCCGTACTTGATTCCGAGTGGATCGATCAGGTAGCGAAAGTACGCGTGCCGGATGTCAAAAATCCGCAACTCGTTCGACGGAGTTAAGACCAGGAAGTAATCATCGCCATAGCTACGAGCCTGCACTTGATTTGGCGCACCCAAGAAATCTACATAGATCTGAAAGCGGCGTCCGAGGAAGCCGTAAGTGGGATTACGCAGATAACTATTCGCCTCGAGCACGGCGCGCGAGATCGGCTCCTGGTAGCGCTCGAGTGTTCGATTGATCGTTCCCTGCAACTCCTTCCAAATCTCGCCAATTTTGGCCTGCTCGTAGAAAGCGGGCACCAGTTCGCGAAATCCGTTGAGCGCCATCGCGGCTGGCGGAACCTCGACCTCGCGTTTCGACCATCCGAAGCTGGGCGGGTCCTTCAAGGAAAGCCCGAGCGAGATGAAGCGTGAAAGATCCGCAGTTTTGTCCGGCTCAGGATGTTGCTTATACCAAGCTTGCAAATCTGCGATAACCGCGGCATGCGAGGCCAGAACCTTATCGCGTACTTCCTTGCGAACCGGCGGCGATGTGGCTAAACCCGCATCGTAACCGGCGGCGTTTGCAGCTGCAAGCACCGTGAACAGAACCTCACTTGCATCGAGCTGATTTGTTTCCGCAGCCGTGAGCGTGAGTGAGCAGACAACGAGAATAGCGGGGACAACGAAGGGAAGGAGAAAACGGAAACGAATCAAAACGCCTGCGCCTCCTCACAGGATAGACCAGCGATCCAAGGGAGCAGGCGTGTGCTCGGGCGGGCCCGCTCGATCGGGCGCACTCACTTCTCTGGCGCACGGACAAAAGTCGCTCTGGGAACGCCCGCTTCAACGTCCCACAAGATAGCGTCGACCTTGCCGTCCACGTCGAGCCGGAATTGCAAGTTTTGGTCCGACAGCGGATTGAAGTCCTCGTGCACTGCTTTGAACACATCGAAACCTGCATGCTCGAGCTTCGCCTTGAAGCTATTGAATGTCGCGACCAGGATTTTTCCTTCCTGCTGAACCACAATCGTTCCGTATCCTTCATCGTGATAGCTGCCGGCGTAATCGCCGAGCGGATGGGACGGCTTTCCCGCTCCAGCGGATGCCTTAGGCTCTGAGGAAGGCGCGGGAGAAGACTTCTTCTGCTGTTCCATTTTGCGCCTGAACTTGCCGGCCCAATCCTCCAACGGTAGGCCAAGGGCACGGTCAAAAAAGTTGTATGCAAGAATATCCGGCAAGTTCGAGTTTCCTCGGTTGCAGAAGACGGCGATGCCGAATCCGTCATCGGGCAAAAATGCCACGATCGTCGAGTAACCAAATGCCGATCCCCAGTGCCATGCCAGCCTATGGCTGCGGTAAGTTGTCAAGAACCAGCCGAGCCCGTATGTGTATTGACTAAGCATTCGGTCATCAGCTTTCCACGGGATCACCATCGTTGGCGACGTGAGCTCCTCGAAGCGCTTTTCGCTAAGAATGGTTTTGACTCCGAACTTACCTCGATTTACAAGCATTTGAAGGAAGTGAGACATGTCCTCCGCGTTCGAGTTGATCGCCCCCGCACCGGCAACAGGTGTCGTTTTCATGAAAGGCACTTCGACGAGACCCGATCCGGTATCGGCGTAGGGGAGCGCATGATCGGCGCTCTGTCTCAGAGCATCAAGCGAAGAAGTTGTTGAAGCCATACCGAGCGGATTTGTGACGCGTTTCTTTTCGCTCTCCTCCCACACCAAGCCGCCATCAACTTGACCTTGAAGGTACGCTGCCACTGCAAAGTTCAGGTTTGAGTATTGCCACGTTGAGCGGAACTCAGCGCTTAGCGGTAAAAAGCGCAGCCGTCGAACCGTTTCGCTCTGCGGAAAGGAAGCGCCAACCCACACGCCATCGTATCGAGGGATCCCGGAACGATGCGACAACAGATCTCGCAGAGTGATGTGCTCGGCCGCATAAGAATCGGACATTCTAAAACCGGGTAAATACGTCTGTACAGGTGTGTCCCAGTCGATTGTTCCTTGATCGACCAACGTTGCGAGTCCGACCGCTGTAAACGCCTTCGTGGCTGAGGCGATTTGAAAGATTGTCCTCGGAGTTACTGGCGTTCTGCCTGCCGCATCCCGCGAGCCATAACCCCGGGTCAGAATCACGCCATTCCTGTCAGCCACGGCCACAGCAACGCCTGAAACCTTCTCGCTTTTTCGTTGCTGCTCTACGAACGCATCGAAGCCTTCGAGAAACACGCGCTGCGACTCACCGATCGCCGCGGTGCAAACAAATAGGAGGCACAGACGTAGCACCGTCACATGATACGCCGGTAAGTGTAAGTAAGAGAGAATCAGGCCGACGCCGCCGCTTCGGCGCTAGCGATCCACGTCGCTCCGTTGATGTTGCCGTTGTGTCCTCCGGAGGAGTCGGCGGCGATACCCTGCGTCAGCGCAGATTCGGCGACTAGGCCGCTCTGCGGGACTTCAGATGTTTCGCGCCCGAAATGGCTAAAATAGCCACGTGGGCACCGTCAATATAGCGGAGTTGAAGAATCGGCTCAGCTCGTTCCTCCATCGAGTTAGAGCAGGCGAAGAGCTTGTCATCCGCGACCGGAACTTGCCAATTGCGAAGATCATTCCCCTGCCTGATGACAGTACGGATTTGGAGGAGCTTTCATTGGTAGCTTCCGGGCAGATGACGCTACCTAGACAGGAATTGAATAAGGAACGATTCTGGGCGATCGGTGACCGAATGAAAAAAAGCCCTCAACTGAAGAACGCAATCCAGCGGGCGATTTCTGCGGAACGGGACGATGCGGGCGTTCTGGGATACAAGCGCGATCATTCACATCTGCGTACCCGGGCAAACCGCTAGCGCGGCTAGGCGGATCCTAAGCCAGAATAACGTCGTTGTATGGTGGACTGCGCGCGTCGAGGTCCGGAGCACGCTGGAGCGATTGCGAAAGGAGGCGGCAATTAGCGCCAAGGCCTATGATGCTTCAAAGAGTAGGCTAGACACGTTACTCGTCTCATGGCGCGAAATTCAGCCAACCGAGCCGCTTCGCGAGTTGGCATGTGTTCAACTCGAGCGGTTTAGCATTCGCGCTACTGACGCGCTACATCTCGCTGCCGCGCTGATCTGGTGCAACCAAAAGCCACGCGGGAGGCTGTTCGTTTGTAACGATGACCGTCTTGGCGACGCCGCACGGCAGTCAGGCTTTACCGTCGAGACAGTCTAAGCTTTTCCGCATATGCCCCAAGTATTTGTCGCTCCTTCGGCGCAGACGTGTCAAGCCGTCGTGAAGAGAAATCAGGCCGAAGCCGCCGCTTCGGCGCCAGCGATCCACGACGCCCCGTTGATGTTCCCGTTGTGACCTCCAGAAGAGTCGACGGCGACATCGTGCGTCAACGCATATTCGGCAACCAAGCCGCTTCGCGGAACTTATCCGAAGAGTACAAGGCCGCAACCTCACTGTCGAGCAGCTTCCGATTCCAAAAGCGCACCTCTGCGATTTCTCCTTCGAAGTAGCTCCGGAAATCACGCGTCGGCTGGAAACGTGAGCGCAGCTGGGCGCATCCACGCCGAAACTGTCAGTTCGCCTGTTGTCGGCAAGCTGAAGTCGAGGCTGTTGGGAATCTCGACGTGACTTTGGATCCCATCAAGGTGTAGGAACGAATTGCCCGTATTCATGTTTGGTTCTCCGAGCTTGCTCTACCAAGTTCGTAACTCGCAGAACAATTCGTTACAAAGGACGATCCGACATCGAGCTTCGTAAAGCGGCCTATACGCGCGGAAACCTCGGCTATGATAGCAACCGATCATGAGCCGAATCCTGATGGTTTCCTCCGAGGCCGCGCCGTTTGCAAAGACGGGCGGCCTTGCCGATGTGGTCGGTGCTCTTCCCGATGCGCTCGCGCAAACCGGTCATGAGGTGGCCGTGTTGCTGCCGCGCTACAAGAGCACGGTTGACCGCGCGACCCAATTTGTAACCGGACCATACGAAGTTCAGCTTGGGCCTTATTTCTGGCGGCCCTCGATCTACACAACCGAAGAGCCTACTCCCTTTTACTTTCTCGATTTGCCAGATTTTTACGCACGTGACGGCCTATACGGAGATCGCAGTGGCGACTTCGGAGACAACGACCTCCGCTTCGCGATGCTCTCACTCGCCGTTTTCGAGTTTGCCCGTCGCATTTTCCGGCCCGATGTTCTTCATTGTCATGACTGGCAGGCGGGTCTCGCTCCGGTATACCTCAAGACATACCTTTCCACTGATCCGATATTCGCCAATACCAAGAGTGTTGAGACTATTCATAATCTTGGTTACCAGGGTCTCTATCCCCGTTCATCGCTTACTCGAGTGGGACTACCAGAAGCTCTGTTCCGCCCGGACTTACTCGAGTTTTACGGCAACATCAGTTTGCTGAAAGGCGGATTAGTATACGCCGACATGCTTTCGACAGTAAGTCCGCGTTATGCGCAGGAGATACAAACGCCGGAGCAGGGGTTTGGTCTCGACGGATTGCTGCGTGCCCGCTCGCGCGACTTACACGGAATTCTCAACGGTGTCGACTATTCGCACTGGGATCCGCAGATCGACCCATTCATTCCGGCCCGCTATTCCGCCCAGAACCTGGCGGGAAAAACGGTTTGCAAACGTGCCCTGCTGGCTGAATTTGGGTTGAAAGCGCCTTTGGATCGGCCGCTGATCGGGATTGTGAGCCGTTTCACCGGTCAAAAGGGTGCGGACCTTATCGCCGAAGCGGCGCCAGCTTTGTTCCGCGAGGACATCTACATGGTCGCGCTCGGATCCGGCGAACCATACTTCGAGAACATGTTCCGGCAAATCAGAAACGCCCATCCTGATCGAGTGAACGTGCGCTTCGGGTACGATGACCGGCTCGCGCATCGCATCGAAGCCGGTGCCGATATCTTCCTCATGCCGAGCCGTTACGAGCCCTGCGGCTTGAACCAGATATACAGCTTGCGGTATGGAACGATTCCCGTTGTGCGCGCGACTGGCGGGCTCGACGATACCATCGACGGCGAGACCGGGTTCAAATTCTGGGAGTATTCTGGATATGCCCTGCTGCTCGCGATGAAAGCCTGCTTGGGTCTTTGGAATAATCAAAGCCGCTGGCGGGAGATGATGCGGACCGGAATGGCGCGCGACTTCTCCTGGTTGGCAAGCGCCGTGCAATATGATGGACTATATCGTCGCCTTCTGAATCTTTAGGCGTCTTTTTGCTTCTAATGCTGAGAGGAAATAATGGCTGGTTCCAATACACTAACCTTTTCTGATAATGCGTTTGATAGTGACGTTCTGAAATCGAATGTACCCGTCCTGGTGGACTTCTGGGCGGAGTGGTGCGGGCCGTGCCGCCAGATGACCCCTACAATCGATGCTTTGGCTAGTGAGTACGACGGCAAAGTGAAAATTGGCAAGTTGAACGTCGATGACAATGGTCAAACGGCAATGAGGTATAACGTCCGTAGTATCCCAACACTTCTGCTTTTCAAGAATGGACAAGTTGTCGAACAGCGGATCGGCGCTATGGGTAAATCCGACGTCCAAAAAATGATTAACGCCCACGTGTAAGCGGGCTCAATTACCCTCCGTTTTTCCCCGGAGGTAGGCGCTCGGCTCGCCTCCGGTTCCCTTTCCCCAATGAACCAAACTTCCGCCGACCAGATGAGCGCGGACTGGGACGCACGCGCCCGGGAAGACGCCCACTACTATGTTGCCTTTGGAAGACGCGAACAAGGTGTAGACGAGTTTTTTGCGTCTGCCGCGGATGTTGTCCGGCTTATTGAAGTTGAGTTGAAGCGTCGATCCGCCGACTTCTGGCGCTCACATCATGCGCTCGAGATTGGCTGCGGGCCAGGGCGATTGATGCATCATCTCCACCGGCGCTTTCAGGAATTGCATGGAGTCGACATCTCCCAGGCCATGATCGAGCGCGCCTGCAAACAACTTCAGTCCGCCGAAAACGTGAAGCTGCATCACACGTCCCGTTCCGATCTAAGCGCATTTGCGGACAGCACTTTCGCGCTGGTGTACTCCTACGCGGTGTTCCAGCACATTCCCGAGAAGGAAATGATCTGGAACTATCTTCGGGAAGCGCTACGAGTCCTTCTGCCGGGAGGTCTGGTCGTGTTTCAAATATCGGCTTTGGCGGAGACGGGCCACGATCGGACGACTTGGGAAGGTGCGCGGGTCAGTGCCCGGGAGGTCTCCGAATTTGCTCGCGAAAACGGTTTGCTACTGCTTGCCCTCAACAATCCAGGCACGCAATATCTCTGGGTCACGTTTGAAAAGCCACCCACGGTAGGGGTTCCAGTCGACATTTCGAGATGCTGGATTAGAAGCGTTATTAATCCATATTCCCGCGAGAACCCTGTCCCGTCGGAAACCCGCTTTGGCGCGGCATCGATCGGGATGCAGGACTTCCCTGAAGAGTGCGACCTGCTGAATGTGACCGTGCGGGTGGATGGAAAACCTGCGCCCGGCTGCTACGTTTCCCCGGTGATTAACGGACTGCGCAACTTCAACGTGATCATGCCGCGGGGAACACGCACAGGACTCGTGCCGATTGAAGTCGAGTGGCGCGGAAAACCACTCTGTCCCGTGTCTTGGGCGCGGGTGATTCCGGCCGGTCCTCGAGTTCCCCGCATTTGCGCGCTTACCGACGGCGCGAACCTGCTCTCGTCCGACCTGATCGACACCGGAGACGGCAAGCTCGTTATGGAAGAAATCACAGATCCTGATCAGGTTCGAGTGGAAATCGACGGGCATGACGCTCTTCGCGTTGAGCCCTTCTGTGTCGATCCACTACATGAGAGATACGACTTCAACTTCGGCATTCCACCCTTGATTAAATCCGGAGAACACACAGTAACCGTTTCGCTGGGCAAGCGGACGTTCGCGCCTATTCCAATAGCCGTGCGAACAGCGAGTTCAGATCAAAGCTGATCAGGGAGAACGGAGGAAGCGTGCTCGATGATTCCACGCTCTCCGGGATTGTAGTGCTCATGAAATTCCGGGCTATCAAGCCGCTTCGCGCGTTCGATATCCGACAGTTTCTGCAGCGAGTCCAATTCCTGTTTCACTGCGGCGCGGCGCGCGGGAGGAAGCGCAGTGTACTCGCGGACAACCGCCCTGACCTTATCCCGTTGGCTGGGCGTCAAGGATTCGAACCGACGATAACGGCTGAGTAGATGCTCCCGTTCCGCAGGCGCCAATCTTTCGAAGCGGTTTAAGCCGCTCTCGATTTCCTCACGCTGATTCGAAGTTAGCCCCGCCATCGCTCGCTGCCGGTCCGGCGCCGACATCCGGCTGAGGCGCGCCAGATTGTCGAACGAACTTGCGGATGGCGTCTGAAGTAACGTATCACGCGGTGTTCGTTTCGGCTTGGAGGCACGCTGCGGGCGCACAGCGCGCTGTGGACGTTCCAGACCCGGACGTTTAAGAGACGGATGCGGTGTTCGATCCGCCCATGCGGGCAGAGTACCAGCCAACAGTCCGGCCAGAGCCGAAGCCCAAAATTTAATCACATGTGTTTCGAAGCGGTCGCCGCCTCGCCTTGCACGACGTCTAGCTGATACAACATTTGCAGATCATCAAAAGCATCCTTGATCTGTTTGGCATCCCGGGCTGAGAAGGGTTCCGGAGCCGGAGAAACAACGGCGGGAACGTTACGATTCTGCAGAGGACGCTCGAGGAAAAAGCCGGCAACAACCAGAAGGCTGACAGAGGCGAGAGGAAGAGCAGGGCGCGCGACCAAAAGGCTCCACGCACAAGCGATTCGGGACCAAACTGTGCGCGGCGCCTCACAATCAATGCGCGCGTGTAATTTCTGGTCAAAGCGCATGCTAACGGGCTCCGGCTCCCAAATGTCCAGCAGATCCCAGATAGCTCGCTGCTTTACAACAAACGCCGCGCAGCGCTTACACGTGCCCACATGCTCGTTGATTCTGCGCCGCTCCGAGCCAAGCACACGGCCCCCTGCATAGGCGATCAGGACGCCTTCCCCATTCTGACTTGCCGAAGGGCACTTCATCTACTTCCGCTTTCTATGCCATATGCGCAAGGCGCGAGCGCAAGGTTTCATACGCCCGGAATAAAAGAGACTTTACGGCTGATTCCGAACAGGTCAATACCTGCGCGATCTCAGAATATTCCATTTCCTGGTATTTGTGCATCAGCACAGCCGCTTTTTGTTTCTCCGGAAGCCCATTAATCGCCCGCCTGACCTCGGCGAGCTTGGTCGCGTACACCATGGATTGCTCGACGCTGGGCCGACGGTCCGCAATCTGTAGTGCGGGGGAGTCCACGGACGTTTCATCCAATCTTTCCTGCCCGCGTTCGGTCTTGCCGTCCCGCAGCCAATTGAGCGCGAGGTGTGTGGCAATTCGAAACAGCCAGGTTGTAAATTTTGCAGTCGGTTCGTAAGTCGAGCGCGACCGGAAAACGCGAAGGAACACCTCCTGGGCAAGTTCTTCCGCCACGGATCGGTCCTGTACCATCCGATACAGAAAATGGATCACTGGGTGTCTGTGCTTTTCAAGGAGAACCTGGAAGCTCTGACCATCTCCGTCCTTTACGCGCACCATTAACTGCGCGTCGAAATCGAGGACGTGAGAAGCACCCACGTGCATGCTAACCCCTTGACTGGAGAAAGGTTTCGCTGGTTTCCCTAGGCCTGTCATTCTATTCCTCTCTGAGCGAGCGATCCATTAAACGACGCATGGCGGTCGCCGGAGAAAGTATCGATGCTAACACGTCATTCACGGCACGCGCGATCGGGAGATCAACGCCAAATTTACTTCCCAGCTCTGCGGCCACGCCCGCGGTGCGAACTCCTTCGGTCGTCATCGTGGTCCGAGAAAGCACTCCGGTAACCGAAACAGATTGGGCGAGCTCGAACCCGAGTCTTCGGTTGCGACTTGGCTCGCCGGTGCAGGTCAGAACGAGATCTCCGAGACCAGCTAAGCCCGACAGAGTGCGAGCGTCCGCTCCCATCCGAACCGCAAGGCGGGTAATTTCGGCCAATCCTCGCGTAATCAGAGCCGCGACTGCATTGTGCCCCAAACCGAAGCCGACCGCCATACCGGACCCAATTGCCACCACGTTTTTTAACGCCCCCCCGATTTCGATGCCAATCAAATCCTCACTGGTGTAAAGCCGAAGGGCTGGACGCGAGAAGGCCTGCTGAAGAAAGCGGGCTCCTTCAATTTGCCCCGCAATGACTACCGCAGTCGGCAGGTTGCGCGCTACATCGCAGGCAAACGATGGCCCGCTAAGGGCGAACACTTTCCCGGGCTCGACGCCAGCCGAGATGGCGATAACTTCCGTCATACGTCGCATTGTATCCGGTTCCAGCCCCTTGGTGGCGCTAACAACCAGTGAGTTGGTCGGGATTCTAGTCGACCACGCGCGCAGCGTGTGAGCGACGTGCGCCGACGGGATACAGATGAGCACAACGTCGGCGCCTTCAAGACAATCGGAGGCCTGCGCGGTAACCCGCACGTTTTGCGGAAGCGAGAATCCCGGAAGGTAACGAGAGTTCCGGCGGGACTGCTCGGTCTCGGCTGCCAGGGTTGCGTCATGCATCCAGACCCGCACCTGGTTCCAGTTGGGAGCAAGCGCGAGCGCGAGCGCCGTGCCCCAACTCCCCCCGCCGAGGATGGCGAGCCGGTTCAAACGCGAGATCTCCGAAGAGAAAAGGCGTGCTCGGTTCCGGCGCGGAGCCTCTGGATATTCGGAATGTGGCGCCACAGAATGAGAGTCGCGGCAAGCGTGGATGATACGACGAGAGGCCAGTGCGGCCGGACGATGATCCACACAGCAAGTGGGAACGTCAATGCGGCGAGCACGGACCCTAGCGAGATAAACCGAGTACGCCAGACTGCAACGACGAACACAACGAGTACGGCAACCAGTGCGACCGGTGCCGCGTAGGCGTACGCGCCGATAAAGCTCGCGACAGCCTTACCGCCGCGAAAGCGGAGAAAAATAGGAAAGACATGCCCCACCAGAACGACCAATGCAGCGGCGCTGATCCACTCTTCGCTTCCGTGCGTGAGCTTGTCTGTGAGCCAGACAGCTAGGTAAGCTTTGCCCGCGTCCAGCAGAAGCGTTAGCACTCCGATGGCCCGGCTGGTCGTTCGGAATACATTGGTTGCACCAATGTTGCCGCTGCCTGCCTTGCGTACATCTTTACCGGTGAAAAATTTCACCAGGAGAAATCCGAAGGGAATGCTTCCGAGCACGTAAGCAAGGAGCAAAGCGAGCACGATCGTTAGTGTACCTGCGAGTGTGAAAGCGGAAAACTCGCCAGCTTTTCGTAAACCGAACCGCCGACAGCGGGACGGCTGAGATACAAATAGAACTCCGTGACGGCTGTGGATCCAAAGCGCGCGTCCCGGTGCTCGCGCACGACGGATTGCACGGCTTCGAGCGGCACGTCTGGTTTGATACGTGCGATCGTCAGGTGAGGCGAGTACTTGCGCTTTTCGGATGGCACACCCATGTTGGCCAGCACCAGATCAGTGTCATGGGCAAGTTGCGCGAGAGCTTGGGAGGCGCGAACGCCCGCCCAGAGTACACGCGGACGATATGCATTGGGAAAGAGTCCGAGCCGCTCGAGTTCCAGCGTGAAGGGCGCGGGCTTCGGCATCTGCTGGAGCGCAGTTCTGATCCGTTCCAGTTCTTCGGCGGGGCGCTCGCCAAGAAACTTGGTCGTGATGTGAAAGTTTTGGGGCGGGCTCCACTGGAGGCGCGCCTGAAAACGCAGTGGGCC
>JAVHMZ010453599.1:0-17684 GCA_034782995.1 Amazona versicolor
CCATGTCCTCATCTTCGGTCTCGTCGGTGGACTCCTCGTCGCCATCCTCCAATACACCGAATTCCGCTTCGTTATCCTCGAACATTCCATCGAGCTTTACAGCGCGCTCATCGCCGTCCTATTCGCAGCCTTCGGAATCTGGCTTGGTCTCCGCATTACGCGCCGACGGGAAACCGTTGTGGTCAGAGAAGTGCTCGTCCCTGCGGACGCTCCCGTTCCCGAAATTTTCGTTCCCGACACAAACCTCCAGAATTCAATCGGCATCACAGAGCGCGAGCTCGAAGTTCTCACCCTGGTCGCCCGCGGCTTGAGCACTCGCGAGATCGGTACGCAGCTTTTAGTTTCCGAAAACACCGTCAAAACGCACTGCGCGCGTGCCTTCAGTAAGCTGGGGGCTTCGCGTCGCATTCAGGCCGTCCAGCGAGGCAGAGAATTAGGCCTTCTGCCGTAAACGCTTCACCCGAAAGCACGATTTCCGTTCGATTCCTGCAAAATCACCCGAAAGAATGACGACATCCGGCCCCGTTACAATACATTCTTATTCCGTCCGCACTCGCACCAGGAGTCTCATATGAAGAAAGTCGTCCTCACCTTCGGCTTCATCGCCGGCCTGATCATCTCCGTTCTTATGGGCGGCTCCCTTCTCCTCGCCAACAGGATCGGCTCCGGCCACAGCCTGGCTGTCGGCTATACCATCATGGTGGCGTCCTTCCTGCTCGTCTACTTTGGCGTCCGCAGTTACCGCGACGACACCCTCGCCGGCCAAATCTCCTTCGGTCGCGCCTTTGCCTGCGGCATCCTGATCACCCTCATCACCACTGTCTTCTACGTTGCCATCTGGGAAGTCATCTACTTCAACTTCATACCCCACTTCATGGACAGCTACTTCGCCGCTCAGATTCACAAGGTTCAGGCCTCTGGACTTGACCCCAACAGCACGGCCGCGAAGATCGCCGACATAAAGCGCTCTCAGCAGCTTTACCAGAACCCCTTCGTCAACATGGCCTACACCTTCATTGAGCCTCTGCCTGTCGGCCTTGTCATGACTCTCATCTCCGCTGCCGTCCTCCGCCGCAAGAACCCTATCGAACCCGCCGCCGCTCCCGCAGTCATGACCACGTGACGAGTAGGTACTCCCCGCTAATGGTGTGGAGCCCTGTCTTAAGATCAAACGCGTACGCCGCTCGACCAACACTTACGCCTGACCATGGGTTTCGGCTCTGTTACACTGCAAACCGAGGGCAGGCACGCTGTTTCGTTCACTTCGGAATGAAATTGATGCTTCACAAATCCAGGATTTCGCGAGCGCTTTTGTTCCGCTTCGCAAGTCACCGCTCCGTCTCGTCTTAACGATAGTCACGGTTGCTCTGGCGCTCACACTGACCGCCGCTTCTGAATACGTTCTCGGAACTCCTTACGCGCTTGGCTTTGCTAGTGCGGTGGCCCTTTGTACAGGCATTCTGGGCTTCGTCGCTGGCCTCGCAACTGCCTTGATTGCTTCGTTGATTCTCGATGTGGTTTTTGTGCCGCCCGTTTTTCAGCTTGATCCAGCTTTTTTCCGGCTGTGGGCCTCCCTGTCAGCGCTAGCCATTGGCACCCACATAGTTGAACGATCACTCATGCGAATGGTACGCCGCCGGATTAAACCTGCACTGGGTGTTCATGGCCGCTTGGACGGAGTTGCGAATGGCGAACTGTACGGCTGGGCTTTTGACGCCGATCATCCCGATACTCCCGTCACTGTTTCAATCTATTTGCAGGGCCGGCCTGCCTTGAACTTGTCTGCGGTCCACTATCGGCCAGATGTGGAGCTGTCGCTCGGCTGCTCCGGCAAATACGGTTTTTATTTGAATCTCGCCGGCGCGCTCGCCGAGGAAGTGGTAGAAGGATCGCCCATCACTGCGGAAGTCCGGCTGCAAAATCAAGTGTTGCTCGCCAACGCTCCCTTGATTTTTCCGGCGCCGGCGCTGAAGCTTCGAAAGCACCAGCCAACCGTCATATTCATGCACATCCCAAAGACGGCAGGCTCGGCATTTCGCGAGGCAATCTCGGCTAACTTCCTCCAGTCCGAAATGGCCTACCTATACGCTACGCCACCCGGATTTCTGGTGAGTGATCTACGTTCACTGCCCTTAGAACAGCGTCGCGCGCTGCGCTTGGTGATCGGTCACTTCCAGTTCGGTATTCACGATTCTCTTCCCAACGACTCGGAATACGTCACGGTAGTACGCGAGCCCTCCGCCCGCGTCTTATCCCAATATTTGTTTCTCAGTGAGACCTGCCCTCAAGCCTTCTTGGATGCGCAAGGAAGGTCCAGGAGCCTGCAGCACGAACTCGAAAACCACTCACCTCATTTCGACAACGTGCTTGTGCGCTGTTTCAGCGGCATCGGCGAGGATGATTTGCCGCCCGGTTCTGTTTGCGCTGAGACACTCGACATAGCAGTAAACAATCTCAAGCGGCATTTTCATGTGGTCGGTCATCAAGAGCAGTCGGATGCCGCCTTCGCTAAACTCTGCAACAGGTATGACTGGAATGCCACGGAGGGTCTTAAGCCAGTGAATGTGACGCGACAGCTAAACGAACTTTTCGCAAACCAGGACTTGATCGCCGCGATTCGTCACTATAATCGGTGGGACCTCAAGTTCTATGAGGAAGTTCTAAAGCTTTACCCGCTAGTAACTGGGCAAGGTGATCGAGTGATCGGCTAGATCTTCAATGCAGGCATTTCGGTCGCGGTTAGCCTGAACTTCCTCACTCGTGGGATCAGCAAGTTTCCGCCGCAAAAGCTCGGAGTCGGCCCACTACATCCGGCTTGAAAATTGCCAAACTGGTCTGCGCGTATACCGCTTCGAGGCACCCGTTCAGGCGTATGGTTGGGTGGAGGGTCGTGAAAGTGAAGAATCGGTCGGCACCGCCCTGTGTGGTGATTCCAGTGGTCGCATATCCGGATGTAGCTGAAGCTGTGGCGTGGCTGCAGGCCGCATTCGGGTTTCGCATACGATTACGGATCGGAAACCATCGCGCGCAGATGTGGTTTGGGTCTAACTGCCTGATCGTAGGTGAGACGGGTGAGGACAAGCAGTGGGCAACCAGGAGTTCCGTAATCCTGCGTGTGCCAGATGTGGACGCGTCGTGCGCCCGGGCCCTAGATCAAGGAGCACGCCTAGTACATGCTCCGCAGACGCATGTGTACGGTGAGCGTCAAGCCACGCTGCAAGACTTCGCCGACCATATTTGGACACTGACCCATACGATAGAGGATGTCGACCCGGCAGCTTGGGGCGGCAAGATTGTGGAACTCTAAGGCGTCTCACGGACACGAGTCGCCGCCGGTCCAACACCGAACATGAGAGATTTGCAATTGCCACGATGATTGTTAAGGAGAGATTTTTTGTCAAGAGTTCGCATTGCCGGATTCGGCATGTCGCTGGACGGCTTCAGCGCAGGCGTTGAGCAGAGCCTGAATGATCCCCTTGGAAAAAACGGCATGGAAATCTTTCAATGGTTCTTCCGCACCAGGACGTTTTGCATGATGCACGGCAAGGAAGGCGGCGTCGTGGATACTGACGATCACTTCGCGCGCAGTTCGATGGATGGCTTCGGAGCGTTCATACTGGGCCGCAACATGTTTGGTCCAGTGCGCGGGCCATGGCCGGACGACTCATGGAAGGGATGGTGGGGCGACAATCCTCCCTATCACGCACCAACTTTTGTCTTGACCCACTATCAGCGCGAACCGCTGGTGATGGAAGGCGGAACAACTTTTTACTTCGTGACGGATGGGATCGAAAAGGCGCTGAAACTCGCAAAAGAAGCAGCAGGTGCCAAGGATGTGAAGATTGGCGGGGGAGTCTCCACCGTACGGCAATACCTGCAGGCGGGTCTTGTTGATTCCCTGCAACTTGCACTCAGCCCGGCAGTGCTGGGCCGCGGGGAAGCATTATTCGCGGGTCTTGATCTGCGGGCGCTCGGCTTTTCCGTCACGGAACACAAAGCAACCGAACATGCCACGCATATCGTGATGGAGAAAATGGAAGGCAGAAGCTCGTAACGAGACCTGCCGATCGGTACACGTTGCGTACTATGATCCCCGAACCTTGGCCGAGAAACGGATCTAGCAGCCATAAGTTAGGCGCTACATGCGGGCCGGCTTCTGACCAGATTGCTCTTGACAGAAACCTGCCAAGCCAAGTGAAGGCTAATTTCCAAACGCGGCTCGTAGATCGGCCGCAGCCAGCGATTCAGCGTCTCCCGCTTTGTCAATGACGGCACCCATTCCGAAGAATTCATGCGTAACTCCGTGGTAGAGCTTGTAATCTACGGCGACGCCTGATGCTTTCAATTTGTCTGCGTACTGTTTCCCTTCGGTCTGTAGCGGATCGATTTCGGCGCCAATAATGGTTGCGGGTGGCAAACCGCGCAGATCGGCCTTCAATGGGGAGACTAGCGGATTGTTACCTGTCGCGGGCGTGGGAAGGTAGTAACTGAAGAACCATTCAAGAGCCGGCTTGTTTAACGGAATGGCATTTCCATATTCCCGGTACGAAGCGGTATCGAATTGTTGTTTGTAACCGGGTACACCAGAACCTGATAAACAGGCAGCTTGATACCCGCACGCGAATCGCTGCCATCGCATTCAGAGCCGCGAGCTTGCGTTTTACCGCGTCTAGCGTGAATCTCGCGGCGGGAACTTCTCCGAGACGTTGGAGAATCTTCTATAGAGATCGGCAGCCAGCTTCCGCAATGCCGCGTCAGCCTGCTGACCGCCGATGTTCGTCATCATGACGAACCCAAAGTCTGCGCCCGGCCAGAACATCGCGGTCGCGAGATTCATCGTGTTAGATCCGGTATGAGTTATCGCAGGGACCGCTGCCCAGCTTTCTTTCACTTCTCCCCAGCCGAGCGCGTATCCACCGGTCTTCGGTGTGCCTGCAGCCGCTCCTTCACGAACGCCGGTTGAGATAACCGGAGTGTGGATTTTCTTTAGAACGTCAGCGGGAACCAGAGCAGGCCCGCGCTTCCCTTCACTCGCATTCCACGCAACCCATTTCGCGAAATCGAGGACGGACATATGCATCGTGCCAGCTGGGCCGATGATCAGCGGATTGTCGCCATTAGGCCCAGCCAACATCGCCTTGATTTTCCGTCCGAAAATACATGGCCCAGCGGCGCGTCGACTCGCCCCAGGCTTGACTGAGGCCCGAAACCAGCCGTCGTGAGATTCATCGGCTTCAGGATGAGCTCTTCAATTAACTCGTCCCAACTCTTGTTCCCGATCCGTTCCAACATGGCCCCGGCGATCGTATACCCAAGATTTGAGTAATCGAACCTGCTTCCGCGTGCATGATCAAGCGACTTCGAGGCCGTCTCCTTCACCATCCAGTAACGAACATCATTCATGTTGCCGTCCTGCTGGTAGGAACGGTACGCAAGATCGAGGAGCGTCTTATCCGACAAACCGCTTGAGTGGGATAGCAACTGCTCAAGCGTAATCTTGGCGAACTCCCCGTTCATTTCAGCCTTCAGTTCAGGAAAAATCTCAGTAGGGGTTGAATTCCAACGGAGCTTGCCAGCACTGACAAAATGGCCGGCCAACAACGATGTGAATGCTTTGCTATCCGATCCGATGTGAAACCGATCATGGATCGTGACCGGAATCTGCGCGCCCACGCGTCGCGTACCCACTGCGCCACAGGCGACAATCGAGCCGTTTTGAACTATTGCCGCTGCTAGCGCCGGCAAACCGAATTCTTGCAAATAGGGATTTAACGCAGTATCAAGTGATTGCGGTGTCTCCGCGCGGACTGAAGGGCACATCAATGCAACCGCGGCAAGCAGCATGCCCACCAGCCTGAATGCAACCACACCGCTTCTAGCCATTGAACCGGGAAAGTCTGTTTCGCAGCAGTCTGATCGACTTACGAATCGCGTGATAGAAGGCCTTGACGGTTTCAGGATCTTCTCCTTGCTCGTCATCCCAATTCAACACCATTGAGAAGTAGACCCAGCGATCCGGGAAGTAAACGGCACCGGCAATCGAACGTGCATGCGCCCCGGAGATATCGGCATAGCCAGCTTTTCCGAAAACGCTCAACCCCAAGGGGAACCGAACCAAGTAGTTGATATCGCCGAGCGAAAGAATTCTTCTGAATTGAACAAGAGTTTCTTCATGATGGAAGAAATCTCCTTGCAAAGCACGCGACAAGAATGAAACGAGATCGTCAGGAGACGACGCCAGCGTCTCGACGTCATTCAGGAAAGGATGCACCGGAGGGCCCGGCGGGATCGCAATCAATTCATCCCAGGTAATCGTTTTGTAATTGGGTGCGCCAAAAAGATACCCGGCAAAAGCTCGCGTACTGTCCGGGATCATCGTCTTCTTCAGTCCGATCTGGGCTACGAACTTCCGTACGTTGTCAGCACCTGCCTCCTTGAGAACCATGTCGGTCGCGGTGTTGTCGCTGTGGATGACCATCGCCTCCATAGCGGTCCGCTCACTGACGAGGCCGGACAAATCAGGCGGATTGAAAATTGTACTGCCCGGCGACCAGATATCCTTGTTAAGCGCCAAATCGTGCTGAGCGATCTGCTTCTCGACTGTCGGCGAGTCCAGCTGACGCAATCGCTCGCACAAGATCAGTGCTTTCAGCGTACTTGCCACAAACATCCGGCGTTTCGCGTTAAGCGCGATCAGAATCTCGGGTCCATTGTTCGTTGCCGGGGCCCAGATCTTCAGAGCTTTTCGTTCCGGCAAATCCGAGAACATCTCCAGAATTTCTTCTTGAAGGCCGGAGCAGTCCCAGCTTGCGGATTGATCGGCTACGACGGTTGATTGCCCCGATGAGCTCTGCTGGCCCCAAAGGGCAGCTCCCGCAGCACTGACACTCGCTCGAGCTAAGAAAGCTCTCCGATCTTTACGCATAGCTGCCGATTATATGCGTTTTTGCCGCGGAACGAGGACGAACCCGAAAGCCGTCCATCGCTTGCGGTCTGAGAACCGGGAAAATCTTCCTCGCCTCCGCTTAATGATGAGGAGCTGGCTTAGAACTGCGACCAATTTAGTCCTTTTGTTTTCTATAACTTAGCCTTGAGTTGGGCTTCGAAGTATGGCAGAATTCGAATAGGAGTCGACTAATGCTAAACGTTCAAACAGGACAGTGTGGACTATGTGCTCATTTCGGGGAAGGCCATCGAAACGATAGCAGCCTTACCCAGATTCGGACCAGCCACCAAGCGAAGGAAGATTTTGTGGAAGACTGTGGTCATCCCAAACACGCTTCGCTCCACCTAAAAGTAACGGCTGTCAGCGCGTGTGACGGCTTCTCTCCCGCTTCGAACTGACTTTAAGCGACAGGACGCGAGGAGTTCTTTTCAGGGTTCCTCGCCTCTCGTCATCCTGCCTGTAACAAGCAAAAGCCCACCCGGTATAACTCCGCATCAGAGGTGCGGTTCCTAAGCGGTCGGAACTACTGCATAAGTCCGCGTGCGTCGAAGTCTTCCGCTATTTCGCGGGTCTGCACAGGGCCGTGCCACACGCTTCCTCCAAAAGTAGTGATGTAGACCGAAGCGGGATCCCGGGGATCGGCAATCACTCTGTGCGCCCACTTGAAGTGAAAACCGGGGATCCGCTGCCAGTGCACTCCGGCGTCGCTCGAGCGCCACGCTGACGATTCAAAGCCAGCCGCATACAGAATTTGAGGATTGCGCAAATCGATCGTGACGTCATAGACGTGTTGATCTGCCTCGAGAACATGGCTCCAGGTATGGCCGGCGTCGTTCGATCGGTAAATGCCGCCACCCTCACCGTGGGTTCCGGCATCGCGAGCCCAAGCACCCAGATACAAATGATCCGGTGATCTTGGATCAATAGCTAAACCATCTGGTCCATTCACGCCCGTTGGCAGCGTAACGGCGCTCCAGCTCTCCGCTCCGTTGGTCGAGCGATATAAAGCTCCGTCGCCGTCGTCACCGATGCGACCATCGTCCGAGCGGCGCGCCACAACCAGATAAAGTGTTCCGTCGGAAGCGCGCGCCAGCCGCCAGGCAAACGGCTGTTTCTGCCGGATGCCGTTGTTCTTGAGCTGCCAGCTCACTCCCCCATCCACACTCTTGTAGACCCCACGGCCAAAGGCAGCGGCATACAAAGTGCGGTGCGATGGCAAGCTTTCCGAATCGAGCAAAATATGCGTCACAGCGCTCTCCGGCATGCCGGCACCTCGGCACGCTGTCCAGGTTCGGCCGCCATCATCACTGCGGCACACGCCTCCCTGATAGCTGGCCGGTGACGCATGCCGCCACATTTTCGGGCGTGGCAGATCATGCGTATAGCTGTTTGCGCTCCACATCCGGCCTTTCACCTTGGAATCGAATTCAACCCAGTAGGTAGTGTTCCACCAGGTGCGCGGCACACCATGAATGGAGCTGGCCCAGGTGCGTCCGCTATCTTCAGAACGAAACAAACCGATATCGGTGTACGTAATGAATTGTCGATTTGCATCGAACGGATCGAAATGGATACCGTAACAGGTCGTGACATCGAGTCCAGTGGTCTGCCACCCGGCACCGGGCAGCTGTCGCGAGTACACCGCTTGCCACGTCTGGCCTCCATTCTCGGTACGCATGGTCCGGCCGAGGTCGGTGGCATAGCAAAGCTTCGGATTCTGTTGCGCGACTCCCAGCATGAGTGCCGCTCCGCCCCAGTCTGGACCGAATACTGAACTGATCCAGCCATCGCGCACGCTCGGAATAGCCGCTTTGGCTTGCCGCCAACAGAGATGCCAATGGTAGCCGCTGTCATCTGTCGTCGCAATGCCCATCCAGCTCCCGCCGTCCAGATGGAGTCCCTCATACGATAGATACGCAATACGACCATGCTGAAGGCCGGTGGCAATCGCGGTCACTTTCGCATCGGTCCCGGGAAGAGTGCACTTCCGCCAGCTTTGTCCTCCATCACTCGAAACAAAGGCGGCATTGCCGGCGACGACAAATATCGTCACCGTGTTGTCTCCGATAACGCCGAGCGATGCGTCGGTGATGGTAGTGTGCTCTGGCGAAGAAAAAGTTTTTGCTGCTCCGTCTTCCAACACACTCAGCGAGTGCGGAGCAGCAACGTATATCCGGGCTCGCGAATTTTCAAGGCGGTGTAAAACCCAAATTCGCAGCGCAGATTCCGGAAGCGCCTGCCACTTGGTCCAGCTTGCGCCGCGATTGCGCGATACGAATAGGGCTGCGTGTCCGCGCTTACCCCCGGCCGCATACAAGATCTGCGAATCCGAAGGATCGATCGCCAGAGCGGTGATGCGGCCCAACGGGTCGGGATCGGCCAACAGAGTTTCGTCAGCGTGATCCGAGCTCATCTGGACGCCAACCAGCGAGTGTACCGGCGGGTAAACAAGACTCCACTTTTCGCCGCCATTCGTGCTCCGCCATAAGCCTGTGACTTCTGCGTAGATCACATTCCTGTCCTTTGGATCAAAGACAAAGAAGCGGGGAGTACCACGCAGGTTGAACATGCGCCACGAGCGTCCAGCATCGTTGCTGATATACCCGCCCGTCATGTCGCACGAGACCATCACCGTCTTCTCGTCATGCGGGCTGACCGTCGGATTGAACATGGCACCGCCGCCGCCCGGGCCGAGGATATGAAAAGCACCTCGCGGATCGGCGTGCGAACGCGAAAGCGGCAGGCAAAGTAATAGCACGGCCGCCGAAAGCGCCATCCAGCCATATTGGGAAGCCACTCGACTCATCGATCTGACCTTTCCGATCCGAGCCCCAATTAAACCGGGCGACAGAATTGTTTTGTTCGAAAAAGCTATTTTAAACAGCACATCCTATCCCGGGATGGTCGGATGCCAAGGCAAGATACGGACGGTTGTCGCGGAAGCTTGCCGCAGAAGCAGTCAGCGCGGTCGCGTTGCTTCTAACAAAGACGCGTTTCCAGGCAAGATCCGACGGATATTGAAACTCCGAAGGCTCGTCCGAAAAGTTTTAAGATCACCATCTCTTGCGCCCGTTTACTACGAGACGGGACTGGGATCATTTGCGCCAACCAAACACGATGGCTTTGAATCGTCAGCAATGTTTGCAAGCCGCGTTGCTTCCGCCGTGTTTGACCGAATTCGACGGCGGTAAATCGTTCGCAGGGTTCAGATCGAAAAACCCATTCGGCTTCAGCAAAAAGCCGATGTAGGAGGCTGGCATAACGGGGTAATCTTCGGCGCGGGGAATATGCGTATGCCCAAACGTGTACCAGAACACAACATCCCGATTGGCAAGGGGACGGTCTGCTTCCGTCCACTTCGCTAATCCCTCGTTCCCGATTCCCTGGTTCGGATAATCACCAGCCGCGAACCCTTCCAGTTCATTGAACGGAGTAACCCAGACATGATGATCCACGAACCGGGCGCGCTTTCGCCACCACGCGTCAGGCGAGGCCATGGGATAAGCATTGTCACCCGGAATGAACTTGTATCCTGTTGGATCTCCCATTGCGTTTAGCGCGTTGGGATTGGTAATTTTCCAAGTCCGGGCCGTTTCCAGATTCAGATGCCCTTTCGCTTGGCTTTCGGTTGTGAGCTTAGTGGCTTCTACATGGAACGCGTTCTTGTAAGGATTGCTGTTGTCGATTGGATCGCTCACCACATCCAAGCGCTCCACGGTGTTTTCCATGCCGTCTAAGTCAAAATCCAGCCGCACGTTGAAGAAGTGCTGATGGTTCGGTGCGTAGAGCATAGGGGCGATCGTCACGCCATACTTCGGCTTTTCACCCTCTCTCACCGCACCCAGCGACAGAATACCGGTAAGCTTGACTTCAAACCCGATATTGCCGTCTTGGTAGAAGTACCAAAAGAAGCCGTATTCATAGTTTTCGACCGTTGAAACGGACGATACAACCAGACGCCGGGAACGCCGCACCTCTGGTCGGTCGGGCAAGCGGCGGTCAGTATGCTTCCAGAGAATACCGTAGTCTTCTTCGTGGATACAGATTGCCTGCGGAATACACAAAGCCTCACCGCGGCTGTTGCAGAGATGCGCATCGAGGTAAGTGATGTCTCCCAGGCAGTCGCATCCCAGGCGAAGGCTGTTGGCGCACATCCCCATTCCGTACTCGCCCACGTCAAAAGCGTTTTTGCGAGCCTGTGTGGGTGAAGGATCGCCGTAGGGCACCACCATTTCAGTAAGGGAACCGCGGTAGAGAATTGAGCGGAGACGGCCATGATCGTTATAGCGGACGTGATGCACAGTGAGGCCCTCACGCGCATTAAAACCGATTACGGACTTCCAGTTCTGCCAATCGATTTGATTGCCCTGAAGCGAAAAACTCGGACCCTCCTGCTGTGCAATTGTGAGCGGCTTGATGCCCTCACGGAGTGGGTTGACCCGATCTGCTGAGTAATTCCCCGGTTTCGAAGGCAATGGCCAATAGCCGTAGTCCTCGATGCGAATCACTTCCATTTTGTTCAGATCCACCACGGGACGGATTCCTTCGATGGGTCGAACGTACCCGTTATCGGTTGGATCGCTCCTCACGAAGCACAGTGGGCGAGCTAAGCGCCGGTTCGCGTCTTCATCAGAGCCGTAATTGCCTGCGCTCCAAATGTCGACCATCACCAGAGAGGTGTCGGAGATCCCGTAATATTTCTGGAGCGCCGCCTTGAAATCTGAACTTGCCAGCACCGCCTGTTCACACTCGATCTGTTCGTCCATGGAAAGCGTCGGCTGCGAACCTGGCGGAGCTTGTTGGACATCGGTAATCTCGCCTCTCGTGAGGTTTACCGTGACTTTCCAAGCTCTGTTCTCTGCGCTGTCATGCAGGATGATTGAGGCCTCGCGCTCAAGCGAAACTTTACCTGCCCAGGCGTGAACCTCTTCCTTCCGCGGTTCCCTGAGAATGATGCTAATGATCCGCATAGCTCGAGAGAATGCGGGCCATCGTCTCAAAAGTTCAACGGCCTCAGAGATCTCGATGGCCGTCAACGGCTCAAGCGGATGCCGTGTGGTTAGCTGGCCTTCAACTGGCTGCAATGAATCTAACAGTTCAGCGGACAAGAAGTTCCTCCAGATAGTCCAAAAGTTCACACGCTGAGGAGGAGAGGCGCCCTGAGCAATGCTCGCAAGCATCATGCTCACCTGACGACGTGGCAGTTAAGCGACTAACATCCCCGAAATTTTAACAAACTTTAACTCGCAGCGCTCCGCCGGCCTGGCCCGATGCGTATCACATGGCGAGACCAGCACTCGATGCTGTCCACCATCCCTCGTTGCGCCGCGGGACTGTGAGCAGAGCCGCCAGCAACGCACCTCGCCGGAAGGCTCCTCACATGCCCATCCGGCAATGTGGCGCACACTTTCTGTAAACCCTCCCTGTTCCGATAACAATGTTGTTATGGAGAGGGAATGTCAACGCAACGCAATACCGTAACAACAGCTCCGGAAGTCTTCGACCTCTTCGGAGTGGCTCTTCAATTTCTCATCCCTCCAAGTGGCGACACTCAACAGGTCAGCGTATATAGCGGAACTTTGCCTCCCGGCGTGCCTGTTCCATTACATAGTCATCCGGAAGCGGAACTGTTTTATGTTCTCGATGGCGTTATGGAAATCTATCGGGAAACAGGCACACCGAACGGGTGGATCTCTTTACCAGCGACGTCGGCTTTTGTGGTTCCCGGCGGAGTGAAACACGCCCTGCGAAACACGTCCGACAAACCATTCACGACACTTTTGACAACGCAGGGAAACTTGTACGAGTTCTTTCGAACCGTCGCCGAGCCACTTGATGCCGATAGAGTTCCAGCTCCCCCGACACCGGAGAAGATGGGACAATTCATCACAGCCGCGGAGAAGTTTCACTATAGGATGGCTTCTCCTGAAGAAAACGCCGCGATTGGACTGACGATGGCAGCACCCGGCAGTCCTTAAACCCACGGCAGGTTAGATCACGGGGCTTTACTTTTAACGGTGGTTTCGTCCACCTCGAAGCGCTGACGATAATCCATTTCGTCGGGCTTACCGGGGGCGGTGATCGAGATCGACACCCTGCCCATTCGGAGGCCCGGGGAAGTAGCACTAATCACCGTTTCGCCCGAGCGTTCAGTCGCACGAAACGCAATGCTCGTCATTCCTCCTACCGCTTCCCAGGTGAAGCCGACACCGTGACCCATGGCCTCCTGAGGCAACAGTTCGCCCGGCCCGTACGATGTGAATGTGATGGGAAAGGCAGCATCGGGAACCAGAGTTCCAGTTTTGTCGCAAATTGTAGCTGTGATGTAAGCCAGACTCTCCGGATCTCCGGAGAGCAGCTTTGAAGAGCTGGCATGCAGAACGATCGCGTAAGGGCGTCCCGCGGTGTGAAGCTCTTCATGGATTTCGTTTGCGCCAAAAGTCGCTGTCGCGCGGAGCGACCCCGGCTCATACGCTGATCGCCAGATGCGAGGCGGATGCGCCAGATCATCCGCCATGTCGGTCTTTGCGCCCAGCGAGCGCCCGTTCAGAAACAGCTCAACTCGGGGCGCATTGCTGTACACCTTGATCTCTCTGTCGCGATTCTCTTCACCCGGCCACGTCCAGTGCCCGACGATATGCAGCATAGGCTTGCTGCTCCATTGGCTCTGGTAAAAATAATAGACCTCTTTGGGAATGCGCCAGATGTCTGTCATGCCGAAGGCAACAACATGCGGCGTCACGGCGTCATAGGATTCGCCATCGTAGTCGAATGCGTCCCAAATGCAGCCACCCGCCATCCATGGGCGCCGATTAATCTCCCGCAGCGCCGCTTCGTGTTTTCGGCAGCCGTCCTCCTCACTCAAAGGGCCGTCGCCATAGAGACCCCGGCCGATCAGCGCGACGCTGTATTCAGCCGTCATATAGCAGCGCTGTGGAAACTGGATGTGCTCGGCATCGGTAGCTGCACCTGCACCCAGGCCTACGACATCGACCAGCGATTCAAGATCCTGACCGCGTGGTTCGTGCATGGCTACAACGCGAGTCGGGTCGAGTTCACGGTAAGCTCGCGTCACGCTACTTACAACCTGCTTAGCAATTTCATGCGGTGCATTGACCTCACCAGCAATGCCCCATGTGATGACAGACGGGTGATTCCGGTCGCGATCAATCATCTCCTTGGCCATCTGCGTGACGTTGGAAATGTACTCGGCGGTGTTGCCGATTTCTTTATTGACGGGCAGTTCCTCCCAGACCATTAAGCCGAGGCGGTCCGAAGCGTCGATCGTTGCCGGATCATGCGGATAGTGCGCCGTCCTCCAAAAGTTGGCGCCCATTTCACGTATCAGTCGCATGTCGGCCCAGTGACGCGAGTTGGGCAGCGCGTCGCCCATGCCCGGGTAAGATTGATGCCAGTTCACGCCTTGTAGCTGCATGCGCCGACCGTTCAAGAAAAAGCCTTGCGACGGATCGAAGCGAAACCAACGGAAGCCCAGAGGATTTGTTACGGCATCGAGCAGCCACGGGCCGGCTTGCAGCCTCGTCGCAATGGAATAGACGTTCGGCGTATCAGGCGCCCAAAGCTGAGGATGGGGAATGTCGAGCGTCTGGTCCAGTTCAGTTACAGAGCCAGCGGCAGCAGAGATCTCCCGCGAAACGGAAGCAATGACTTTGGCGCGTGGATCGCGAATCTCCTGGATCGCGACAACTTTCTGGAAGGCGCCGCTCTTGTTCTGCAGAACAGTGTGCAGCGTTAGCGTGGCGCCGTTCGCACTTACTGCCGGAGTTTTCCAAACCACTTTCGACACATACACGGGGTCAGTAATTTTCAGCCATACATCCCGATAGATACCCCCGTAAAAGCTGTAATCGGTCTTGACCGTCGGGGGAACAGTCGCGTGATAGAGGTTGTCCACTTTCACGGTCAAAACATTATCAGCGCCCATGAGTAAAAACGGAGTGAGATCGATCTCGAAGCTGGTATAGCCGCTCTTGTGAAGGCCAAGTCGATTCCCGTTCAACCAGAACTCTGAGATCTGATTGGCACCTTCGATCTCGAGTGCAAACTGTTTTCCCGAGAGATTCTTGTCGATGGTGAAATGCTTCCGATACCAACCGATGCCGCGCCAGTAGCCCGGGATCTCGTCGGTGACGTCGAATGCGTTCCAGGTGTGCGGGAGATTGATTGGTTGCCAATTCGAATCATCGTATGAAGGTTGAGGCGCATCGCGAAAACGGGGCTCCACTTCCGCCGCCCTGGCGGAGTCGCGGTCGAAGGAGCCAAGCGCCCCGGAACCCAGCGATTGCCTCGCGAACAGCCAGCCGGCGTTGAAGCTCTTTCGAACACGGCCGTCTGACTCGGCCCTAAGAGGGAGCGAAACCAGCCAAAGCATCAGGAATGCCGTGCTTCTGTTTACTGCCAATTCACTACCGCCACTGAATAAGTCCGTATTTCAGGGATGGTGAAGCGCACTCCGGAAGCAGTTGGCTGGCCCGTCAAACGCAACGGCGCGGATGAATCCGGAGAGATGATTTCAATGTTCGCGTCGCTCTTCGAGCCCGGCACTCTGAGCGTCACCTGAACGTTTTCAAGCATCGGCGTGCGGCGGGCATCATAGTTCACCAGATGTAGAAGAGACCGATGAGCCCCGATCTGTTCGACCAGATTCGACACTAGATAGTCCGGGCCGGCGATCTCGACCGGTAGGGTATCGCGCGCGGCCCATCGAACTGCGCCCACTATCTGGTCGGCGTTCTGGGGCTTCTTCCAAAACTCGTTTTTGATGGCGAAGAAAGGACGCATTGGCGGCAGCGGGCCGTCGAACTCAGTACCGGGGACATAGGCGGCCCTACCTTTTCCATATTCACCTTGTGAAGTTGGCCCCGAAAATTCCTGCCAATGCACCTCGTCTCCAAAGCGGTGGCCCGCCGTTTGGCCAGTAATAAATTCACGCAATCCCGGTTGCGGTCTGGGACGCAGCCATTCGTCATATAAGCCTGCTTGCCCAAGCGCGACAACTCCGCCGCCGTTTGTGACGAACCGTTTGATAGCAGCAATCTGCTCATTGGACAGGCATTCCGAATCTGGCAGAATCAAAACTCTAAAGCGCGATAAATCAGGCAAAGGCTCATCGAAAACCAATTGGAAAGGAACGTGCGATTGGACTAAAGCTTGCTCAACCAGCACTGCGCCGAGTTGCGCACGCGCATTGTGATACGTAATGGAGGCGTACGAGCGGAGAACTCCGATGCTGGATTCATCGCGAGTGTCTCGGAAAAGATTTCTGTAACGGCGATAGAAGTTGATATAACGCAGGGTCTCTCTGTCTAGAGGATCCTCACCGGCATAACCGATCGTCTGATTGAACGAGAGATCCTCGGCCAAAGCAACGTCGTCGCCACCCACATTGGAAAGCAGAACATTTTCAAACGCGCGCGCCAGCTTATAACTCCGAATGCGCGTGACCAGCCGCCCATCCGCCTGCAGCCCGGGATCGTTGGGTTCTTCTGTCCAGAAAGCATCGGTCCACTTCAGAAATTGTGCGTGATCCAGACCTGCCTCCCAGGCCCGGTTCCCGCCGGTAATTCCATGCGGATTCACCTCGATCGCTACTTCAGGATCAAGCGAATGAGCATATGCTGCCATTTGCCGAAGAGCTTCCGACATCTCATGCGAACGGTAGGCGACCCATTCCTGAATGACCGGATCGCGAATCACCTCCATCTCGCCGGGAGGATTTCCCGCGTTCCAAATGGGAGGGTTTACGTAATCCAAGTCGTCGAAACTGAATCGTTCACGTCTCGCAGCAGGCGGATATTTCGCCCGCAGGAATTCGCGAAAGCTGCGAGTGCAGTACGTACAGTGACACGACTCCGGTTCGGGATTGAGATCGAAATTGTCGAAGTGAATGAAGTTTGGTATGAACCTGCTCGACCGCGTAGCGTACCACGCGCTTCAAGTAGGCCAGATAGCCGGGGTTAGAAAAGCAGGGACGATAGCGGAACGACTGCTGGAAGCCATAAGGGAGAAGGATCGGCCGACCGTCGGCATCCCGCTGTATCCAATCCTTTGCGCGCGGCTCCTCCGCGAAAAACGTCTCGTACATGAGCGTGTCCCACTGGATGTAGGTATCCACCTTCATCCCGTAGCGGTGCGCGATTGCGGCAGAGCGGCGCGTATCCTCCATCTCAGGCATCTCGGCCACCATGCCGAAGCCTTTATAAAGATGAGTGTGAAATACCTCGACGCCTTGTTCCTTCAAGCGCTTGATCACTTCTTCGCTTTGCGCGTGCTCATACGACTTGCGCGCTTCCGATGACTCACCGCCGACGCGAACCAGAAAACTATATGGTTCGTGAGATCCGCCGGCGTCAATGAGTCCATGTGCCATCCAGCTTGCCCGATGCGGTTCGGGAGCTGAAGGTACGGCAAGCAGACTCATTGCGGCAAACGAGAGAGCCAATTTCTTCATGCGCAGACTTAGCAATTGAAACGAGCGCAAACTTCCAGGATTCGGTATCGCTGTCCTGGTGCACCGCAATTTTGGGCAGCTCGTAAATGCCGATGACACCCAACGATACTCCGGCTTATAGAATACATTTGCGATGTCGGCCGAACGGCAGAAGACTCTATGATGCGTGAGAGCGTCGCCCATAGCCTGGAGGCACCTGGTTAATGCTGGAGGAGATCCGCTACTTGGAAGACGGAGATCTTCCGGGCGCGCTTGAGCTATCAGCCG
>JAVHMZ010454578.1:0-17677 GCA_034782995.1 Amazona versicolor
AAAGATGAAATCGAGCGAGCTGCCTGCTTGAAAGAAGCCAGCTTGAGTGTTGCTAATCTGGCATTAGCCTCAATAGAACTCTGGTTTGGTCGAAGCAGGTGAAAAATGACCTCGTCCACTTCAGTAGAGAGCAGGCTCATCGTTACACTGGGATTCTCCAGGATGACGCTGTAGCGTTTAGGGGTCAAAGCCTTGAGGTAGCGTTGTTTTATCCAATTAATCAGAATCGCTTCAGCATAGGATGGAACAGGAGCTATGAGAATTGCTTATCTATCAACAGATTGAGGCTAAGTAAGCACTCGCTGCCAGATTAAAGGTAGCAGCATAGAAATAGCATAAAAGTCAAAAGTCATTGTCAGCGATTATCTCTAAGGCCGACCTGGTTTTACAGGTAATCGCTTTTGTATGGCAGATTTTCTACTCCTAGACCAATTGGTCTAAGAAACTCGCTGACGCGAACGCACGGCTGACAGATTAAAATCAGCACAGCACATAGAAAGTAGCCATGATTCCAGCGATTATCTCTAAGACCAGATCCGGGTTAGAGATAACCGCTTTTGTATAGCTGGAGCATAGGACATAGCGGTTGAAATTCGTAACCTTTACGGTTTTTATGCAATAAGGCGAATCATCATTAGACTAAAACCTAGTAATACCTTCTGTACTTAGCGGTTACTCAAGAGTAACCGCTATTTAATGCAACTAATTGCATAAATATCGATTTTTATCCAATCGACTGCATACTTAGCAGCAGCAGAAAGCGCAAGAAGCGATAATATTCGGATAGTCAAAGCCATCGGGGCAAGTAAATGGTAAGTTACACCCCGGTGGGTATCGTTGATTCGGGATACTTGCATGAATTATACCTCAGAATGTGGTACAGCCGTTGCGTCTTCCTTAAGTCTCGCACTCAATCCCAGCTCACACTTCAGAATGTTTGAGCGAGATCTAAGGGAGATGTGGTCACAGAAGTTGTTGAATGCCCCGGCCTATATCTCTTTCATAGTTCGGATTCATAGCGCGGCTGAGTGGAAGTGGTCATTCCAGATCAAAGAATTTTGCCAAGTGTGGAATATCCCAGAGCGAACCTTCTACAGAGCGATATCCAAGCTTAAAGCACTTGGCCTTCTGCATTGGAAAGCGCAAGATACTTTTACTGTCTGGTATCACACCGATACTCCTGCAACTGCAACTGCAACTGATAGCGCCAGCATAGATACTTTACCAGTTACAGAGGCTAAACCATCCGTGGCAGAACCTATGCCATCCGTGGCAGAGGGACTGTCATCAGTGGCAGAGGAACTGTCACGGATGGCAGAGCAAAAGCCCGAACCCTTTGCTACAAGCGAGTCGCGTCAGTCTTCAGATTCTTTATCAGTTTTTTTTAAATCAACAAACAATGAGGCTGTTGTTGGGTCAAAAAGTTTGACAGAAGAGGAAGAGGTAGACCAAGCTATAGAGGAAGTGGCGGAACCACCCTCTGAAGAAGTTGACTCAACAGCCGGTGCAGTGGCGGAACCCCTTGTAATTGAACCTCCCTCTACTTCATTGCCAGCCTTAGAGGAGGTGACAGAACCACCCATAGTTGAATCTCCCTCTACTCCGTTGTCAGTGTCAGCTCTAGAGGAAGTGGCTGAACCACCCATAATTGAGAGTCACCCTACTTCGTTGCCAACGCTGGAGGAAGTTACCCAAGTTGAACCGACCATCCCGGATGTGGAAACTAGTCCGCCGCTCCAACTTAATAACGATAAAGTAATAAAACCAAATAGCAATTCAGTTAAACAGTTAAATATCGAGGTAGAGCTAGAAGAGTCGGAGGTAGAAAATAAAGTTGAGCCATCGACTGAAGAGGTGAGAGAGGTATTGCAGCACCTGCGAGCGCTAGGAATAACGCTCAACTATACTATTCAAGCAATTGTGAAAAAACATTATGCTTCTGTTAATGGTGCGATCGCACATCTGAAGGAGCGAATCAACAGCGGCGAAAGGTTTGGCAATTTAGCGGGGGCATTCGTCAAAGCCTGCAAAGAAGGTGCAAAGCCAGAGAATAAAAGGTCGTTAGGTGGAATACCTCAAGAGACGAATCCTCCATCAAGTGAACAACTAGCCTTGCTAGAAGCGGCTAAAAAATCGGGTAAAATCTGGGATTATTTCTTGAGCAGTGACGGTGTGTGTAAGGTCGTAATGAGAGATATGTTAACTCAGAAGGCATGGTGGGAGTATCTAGGTGTTGCTGCTACGGACTGAATCGTACTGCTATGGGGTTGAATTGAGGAGTCTGTTCAAATAATGAACCTACAGGAGATAACTGATTTGAGATTCTTATTTGGGCGAGCAGCAGTGGATGCCGCGATCGCCCGTAAGGCAGAACTAAGCCAGTGGGCAATGCAAAACCCTAAAGCAATAACAGAGGCGGCATCTGGCTTGAAGAAACGTATTAAAAATCCATATGATGCCTTAGACTATGTGGATGATCTCAATCCTCGCTTACGAGCAGCGCTAATCATCACCATTCTCGAAGCCCAGACAAAAAAACCAAGTAATCATATAATTTCCTAGCCAAAGATGAATATCCAGCTATTCAAACTTCTAAGACTATGTAGCGACCAGGGGGTTACATCGGGAAAGGGAAGTTTTCCGGTGTAATAGGGAATAAGCCGCTCAAGCCTTGATACAGCCGTCGTTTGGCTCAATTAATCAGGATGCCTTAACTATGGGATGGGACAGAATCAATCAGAATTGCTTATCTATCAGATGCTAAATTGAGCCACTGGCGTATTAAAGTAGCAATATCTTTAACTCTCTTTGGCGATCATCCTGGAGATGATCGCTTCCATAGGCATAAGCTAGATAGAATATGAACTTTGCTATAAGCCGGACTCCGTGCCAACATAGCAGGGGTAAACCTATTAACTAGCGGTAAAGACACATCCCCTAAATGGGACTGCCCTTGACCTAATTCAGGTTTGGGGGCTTTCTTGCTTCTAATTAGCAAAATCTATTGAGCTATTCAATCAAACAGGGGTCTAGAAGGGTCAGGAAGGTGCCTCTAAATAATCTGCCTTACGGATATTACCTATGAAAAAAGTAATCTGGAGAGATTCATCACCAAAAGCAAAATCAAATGCAACCTATTAAGAAGCTGACTAGAAGTTTTATAATGAACCGCCGCCTCTACTACCGGCAAGCAACATTAGTTAAAATAAAAGTCGCAGTATAGTACTTTAAATATTCTATGGAAAGTAAAATAGAACAATTCTGCTCTTGGTTGAACAGTCAGGGCGTAAAAGCAAAAGTACTCCAAAACAAAGAGTCTCTTGAGCATTATTTGCAATTTAGTTTCTCTGGTTTCCCTAACTGCGGTGTAAATGTCTGTTTGTGGGATGAAGAGTTACTTCATTGTAATATATGGGAGATTTTTGCTGGCACCGATGTAGCTAACTTCTGGACTGAAAAAATTGTAGATGTTCTATCGCTATCATTGCTTATGATTTCTTCTTATGAGACTAATTCATTTACAGAATTGCTTAAAGTATAATTAAGGCTTCAGATTCTTGATTTCTCATTATTGCGATCGCATTTAACCCCAGTGCCTGCACCAAAAGTAGGCACCTACGAGATTTTTTGGAAATTTTCCCAAAAAATCTGTTTACATGCAGTTATCTCTATTTTTTTAGATCTTTCAACTTAACCTTTTCCTTTTCGGATAAACCCTTCCATGCCTTCTGTTTTATCTCCTCTGGATAGCAGCGTAATACTTCCAAATCATCTTTTGTAGTACAGTATTTGAGTGCAACGATTAGCTCCTCTACAGTAATATCATTTTGGTAAGCGCGAAACCCGTCAATATCCTGCAATATCGGTTCAAGTAATACCAGGTCAGAAGGTTCCCACAAAGAGTATCTCAATGTGTCGTTTAGCTCCGTTACTCCAATCCGGCCATCTCCCTCCAATCTCTCAACTATGCCTTCTGAACCATCTGGCTGTAAAACTTTATTGCCGATGGTGAATTGATAATTAATTTTTTGGTCTTTATTATGCGAGTCTAGCGGGGGTAAAAATGACAGACTCTCATTCGAGGGGGTCAAATACGACAGACTGTCATTTTTAGTTTCCTCCTCCTCAACATCCTTACTAGGTTTTTCAGTTTTATTTATTATCGAATTGCCATCGCTAAACTTTTCTTTAGCTGCAATCATTTTGACAATTTCTTCTTCAGTAAAGGTTTCACCTTCAAGAATTCTTTTTAAAACGTCGATTCTAAGTGAATCCGGTGTGTGTTTTTCTGCCAGTTTGTAAAATATAGTTTTCCCTATATTCTTTTTAGCTAATTCAGATGTATTAAAACCTGATAGTTTTTCACTCTTAAACATTTTTGTAACAGCTATATTTCTCTGTGCAGTGCGCTTATCATTTTTAAACTCATGATTGAGCCATAATGCAAAACTTCCATGCCCCAAAATCTCCTTAGCTTTTAGTAAATATTCACCTATCTCAATTAAGAGTAAAACATCTGGCTTTTCAATGTTTCTTACTATCCTTAATGTCTCTTGGAGAAATACCGCTGTTTCTGGATTAAGTTTGCTGTAATCAAAGATTTGTAATTTTTGATTTAACTGCTCAGCAATAGAGTTATTGTTATCCATGTTTCCTTGCCATAAAAGATAAAGTATTGCGTTTTTACGGGCTGATGGCTTTTCATCATAAAAGGTTTACTATCCAAGTAAAATCTGATAAATTGCAGATTACTTTTGATGGTGGTATAGTAAAGACTCCCTTAGCAGAAAGATTAATTAGTACTACTTAAAATCTTGACTATTTATCTTTCCGCCCCAAATTAAAAGCAATGATATAGACTAGATAAACCCTTAGATAGTTTCTTATGGATAAAACGAATAAAGTTGTCCAAATGCATAACTCTCATTACTGTTTACTTCCCAGTTCTGAAGATATCCGAGTAATAGAAAGATTTTTAGTGGAGGGAGATTTTCCTGACAGTAAAGATTGTACACTTTGTCAACAAATAGGTCGAGATAGAGTATGGCTTAAAGTGGGAGATATGTATGTGTTAGTTCCTGTAAATTCTCAAAACTGGCCAGAAAACATGGGTGAAGTAGAATACGCTTCCTCTGTTTTAGGTCTAAGGGGTGGAGCAATTTATTTTGGGGAGGTAGATGATTCGTTACATGAGAAGATGACTTACTCGTCCCATAAAGAAGGTTTAATGACTTATTGGGTAGGAGATATAAATAGAGTTAGATATTCTGAGTGGATGTTAAAACTTAGTATAGACATGTATTTAGACTCGCATACTGAATAAATCTTTATTGAGTAAACTATAGTTGGCGTGATTTATGTTTTTAAACAAAGAACGAAATAGTATCATTTTAGATAACAATACTATCCATCATCTAAAAGATTTAGCGGCTTTTTACCAAAATGGAAATATTGAAGAATATGTAAGCCAACTTGTTCAAGAATGCTATGAAAACTTACAGCTTATAGTACTAGATTTATAGACCTAAGCAAATAACCATAATAGCCCTCTTCTAAAATGATTTAGGAGAGGGCTATTAGTTAAATATAAAAGTTAGATTATATAAAGACCATTTTTATTTTAATTCTAACCTTATATTTTATGGAAACTATACAACCAATTGTAACTTATGAGAAAATGAGTTTCAAAGAGCTACTTAAGGCAGGCGAAACATCAGAACAGTGGTTCGTTAATAAACTACAATCTTTTGGCATTGAAGCGTACCGCCCAAATCAAGAGGGTTTATATTCTTGTAATGACCATTCTATATTTGCTAGATTGCAAAGAGATGTACTTGTTAAAATACCTGGTGAAGTAAGACGTTTAGTAGTTGAGGTAAAAACAAGGAAAAAAGCTTTTGAATATAAAAACATCTGGGTGGGACTACAAAAGACCTGGATTGCTAAAGAGTTTCCTGTAAGTTATCTCGCAGTAATTGACCAAAACAGCTCAGAGATTAGACTGACTAAAGCAAACGAAGAAACTCGTAATAAAACTTGGAGTATTTGCAAACCTCAAAATGACGGATTATGCTATAGCGTTCCGAGAGAAAAGTTTTTTTCTTTTGAAAAGTTTGTAAGTTGCTTAAAAAACAAATTTAATTTAAAAGCTGCATAGCGATAAGTAAAATTTACTTTTTTACTCAAACACATAATCATTAAAATACCCTTCCATATTTTTGGAGGGGTAAAATATATAGTAATCGCTTTCAAAGTTTAATATGGCTATTATAACTGCTTTCAATCATAGACTATTGCTTGACCAGCAATGTTATAAATCTAAACCTACGAAAAAAGATATTGTACAAATAAACAACAGGATAGTTCAGCATCCCGTAGACATAGATATTCGTCATTTTAGCAAAGAAATAACTAGTCCTAACAGTAAGACCTGGATACCTGCTTATCTAAAGGATAAAAGGAAAAATGAAAGCTGGCAGTTTCAATCAATTTTTGCTCTCGATTTTGATAGCGGAATTACTTTTGAGGAAGTTTTATCCAGACTTAAGGAATATGGTCTAGATTGCAGTTTTGCCTACCACACTTTTAGTAGTACTCCAGAGTTGCCCAAGTTTCGAGTAGTATTTCAACTTGATCAAGTAATCACAGAAAAAGACTATCGTAATATTATACAAAGATGGCTCATGGAGTTGTTTCCAGAATCGGATAAAGCGTGCAAAGACGCCTGTAGGATTTTCTTGGGTGGAAAAAATTTAATCTATACCAACTATGTTTATTGTCTAGACCTGCCCCTACTTGAACAGTGCAGTGTGCTATGGCAGGTAAGGAATGTAGATGATAAAAATATTGCTCGGAGTATGAAGCGGATAAGAGATAGAGCCAAAATGGAAGAAAAGGGAGCACTGCTTAATAATATATCTTATAGTACTGCACAGATTTCTTCCGATTTTACCCCCCATCACCCAGACCTCCCTACACGTAAGGTTTTGGGCGGGAAAAAATTACTTGAACACGTAGATTTTGAGTCATTGAGAAAAAATGTTCGTATACTAGACGACTTTATGAATCCCACCACCAAGTTACTTAACCCTCAACTATTCGGCATAGCGACAAATCTTAGATTCATCAAGGGGGGAGAGCGCTTGTTCAAGCAATGCTTGCAAGCTAACCCTGCTTATGCTAAGGATAAGTACAACTTGATAGCTTTGGTTAGGGCTTATGACTATTTCCCCCAACAGCTTAAAAACTTCAGTCTTTATGAAGAAGATTTTGACTATAATAATATTTTGACTGCCGCGAGACTCCCTAGAGGGGAAGTTGAAAGATTTTCTCCCTACGCAACAATTAGTTTACGGGAAGGTGAGATGAGATTAGACAATGCAATGAATATAGCTTTAGCAGATACCAGCAACAGCATCTATATAATAAAAAAAGCTACTGGCTTGGGCGGAACGGAAAAATTAAGTAACTTAGAATGTGTAGTTGCAGCTTTCCCCAATCATTCCCTTAAAGAAGAGATATCAAATCGTTTTAAAGTAGATCATATAGTTACGCCCGAACTACCCATAGATAAAATCGATAAAGTTTTAAAAAAAAGAATAGAATACCTGTACTCGATTGGAGCACCAACCATCGCACATAATCTTATAAAAGAGGAGAGTAAACGTAATGTTGCCCTAAACGATTATTTGCGTGATACTATCAAAGCTTTCACAACTAAAAAAACAGTCTTAACAACACATCAGAAAGCATTATTCGGAGATTTTGCTAATCACTCTACAATTATCTTTGATGAAGATCCCTTATCTAGCTTATTAGAGATAGAGAAAGTTTTCCTAGATGATTTTAAAAGATTAGATCAAATAACTCATGACCCTAACGATAAAGCCAGTATAAAAAAATACATAGACTTTATAACTCAGGGTTTATGTAACTGTGTGGAGTCTACAAAAGACATTATCTTTAATGATATTGAGGCTTTAGAGAATGCAGTTTTGGAAAACCCTCATTTTGATTCCAGTATCCTAAAATTCCTTAAGAGCGATTATTACTCTTTAGATGGTCAAGATTCTTCATTGCTCTACTTCCTCAAACATAATTCCCTAAATTCTGAAAGCTTGCGTGATAAAAAAATAATTATTATCTCTGCCACAGCAAGTGAACATATCTATAAAAAACTTTATGGATATAGAGTTAAGTTCATTGATATTAGCAATGTAGAGCAGAAGGGAGTTATTATTCAAGATGCAACTTTTTCATATAGCAAATCTAGTCTAAACAACAAAAGGGTTTTTGAAAAAGTAAAGGATGATGTTGGAGATTTACCCGTAATTACTTTTTCACCTTACAAAGATTTATTTGAAAACCCTGTAGAAGATTTACACTTTTGGAAATGTACAGGAGCGGATAAATTAAAAGGTAAAGACCTTGCTGTTGTAGGAACGCCACATTATAAACCAGTACATTATCTTCTTTATGCCAGAGCAACGGGCGTAAAAATCTATCCCCAAGATTTTAGATTAGAGATGAGACGAGTGAAACATAATGGTTTTGATTTTCGCTTTACTACATTTAGTAGAAGCGAGTTAAGACTTATCCAGTTTCACTTTATAGAAGAGCAGATTGTACAAGCTATAGGTAGGTCAAGATTAATTAGAGAAGTAGCTACAGTTTTGCTATTTTCTAATTATCCGCTTCCCCAAGCCGCAATCACTGAACATGAGAAAAAGTTAGCTCAAGAAAAACTCCAAAAGAATAAATCAAAGTCATATAAGCCAAAACAACTTACACTTGATCTTATTGCCAGTTAACTCAATTGTTTTGGGATAATATAACCCTGTTGTAAGACAAATAATGCAACAGGGGATTTTTCATGTTTTCTTACTCTGGTAAGTTAAACTTTATTTTTTAGTCTTTTTATGTAATAAAATGAACTTTACGTTATAAAGCAAAGCCAAGGACATTACATAATAATTTAGGCAAAATTGTTAAATCTAAACCAGCTTACGCTTAATTTTGATACTAGCTAGTTTACTTTATTTGACAAAACATAGTTGTGAACTAAAGTTCATCAATTTGTCTTGTTGTTATTCCTGTAACTACTGAAAATATCCTACGAGAAAAAACGCGATTATTACAATAAGAGTTTTTTGAAGGATTGATAAATTTAAGTTAAATTTGTTTTCAATAATTTTATACAACGGAGTAATTGAAATAGCAGAAATAATTAAGCAGGCTAGTCCAGATATTATTTTAAATTGCAGTATATAACCGGCACCTCCTAATAAATAAATTACTCCAAAAACCCAACCTAAACTTTTCAGTATTGAATTAATTGTCTGAGATGTAGCTTGTTTCTGATTTTGAATTCTTCTTTGCTCAGCGGTTGGTGTGTCTAGTAGCTTGAGTCTAGTAAAATCTATAGGGACATCATCCATAACACTGTCAATGTATTTCTTAATTTCTTCAAATTCCTGTTGTTGATCTTTGGTGAACACAACTGTATTTTCATCCTCAATAGCGGCAAATAGTCCTCCTTTTGATTCAGAATATCCCAACATAGAAAACTGTATGAAACCGTTTAAACGTGTGAACCAGTTTATGCTAGCTCGCCTGAATTGAATACCTGTGATGGATTTTATTGGGATTTCTTTATCACCTTTTAGTCCTTGAGTTACAAATCCTCTTACACCTTTTCTCGAAATGATAATTTTATTATGAGTTAAACGGATTTGACCGTTATGACCATTAATTTGATAGCTTAAATTTGGATTTGGTATGGGATTGCTTTGTATGCTTAATTTAAAATCTTGACTCCAAGCTGGGAATTCATCTCCAGTTTTTTTTCCGTAAATTATTACTTTTTCAATAGAGTTAACCCCCAAGCTAGTTATTCCTTTATGAATGAATGCTACCAGAGTTTGCTGGTCTGGCACTTGATCTGATTCCAGCATAATTTGTAAGCAACTATCCTTTAGATTTACCCTTGCTTTGATGCCTTTAGGTTGTAACTGGCGGTTAATCAGCACTGCGATCGCTTTCGGATCACCTTGCTTAGCCAGTTCTAAAATATTGTCTGGTGTGGTCATAATGAATCTCTAAAGTTAAGTTTTTTCTAACTATCCAATTAAGGAAGTTTTTTGTCTACCGGGAAACTACAGAACTTAACTGCTTAGGTATGAGGAAGGATAGTAGAAATCCACTTGACACAGCTTTGATTAGATACTACCCAGCGATCGCAACATCTGGGACACTCGCAATTATTAAATAGATATTTAACCTTTTGATTAAGGTTAATGACCTCCGCAAGCTCTTGTAACCGTATATGGTCGGGTTAGATACTATGTGAGGTTAATAACTTTTTCAAGTGATACAGGTCAAAGATGAAGGAGTAATTTTTTGTATTACAGTAATTACATTAAATTACAAGGGTGATCGCTCTCACAGTTACTAAATATTTATGCTGGAAGGTGAGTAATCTGATAGGCAGTAGCAGGGATGAAGGGAGTAACACCCAAAACTTTAATAATTTCTTTTCCTATAGCTTTACCTAACAATGGGGGGACACCATTACCTAGTTGCCTTAGAGCTTTTGTTTTAATACAACTAAACTCCCAACTATCTGGGAAGGATTGTATTCTAGCTAATTCTCTATTTGTGCAAAGTCTTTTACCGTCAGGATGAATAGGTCTGTTGCCTGTGAAATTTCCTTTGCTATGATCTGACCCTGCTAAGATTGTCGGTGCTATGCCATCCCATTTGAGTCTATGAAAATGACTAATAGGTTCTCTTTTTTCTGGTAAAGTGTTTAAAAATCTTTTTATTACTTCAGGAGAATGTTTAGTTAGCTGGCACCCGGTAAATATTGTAGAATCTACATTACGAAAGTAAGAATAATCATCATCTGCTCTAGTTAAACCTCTCATTCTACTCGCATAATGATTGTTAATATCGCCATATTCAGGATTGATGATCCAATCTTTCTCAAATAACTCAGGATAGTTTTCTACTTTTGGTAAATCTGCGATCGCGTCAAAGATTGTAGGACAGTTGGGAAGATGACTTAGAGTTTTACTATTTGGAGATTTTGTTATTGGTTTTGGATAATTGGGTAAAAGTAAATCTTCTCTACATCCCATTAAGAACAATCTTTTACGTTGTTGGGGAATTCCAAAATTACTAGAATCAAGTATTTGATATGGCTTTTGAATTTCGTAGTTACTATTTTCAAAATCAGTAATTAACTTTTGCAGAATGTGACTAAATTTAGCTGAGGTTAGATTTGAAACATTCTCTATTACAAAATACTTTGGCTTTAGCTCTAAGATTAATCGTAAAAATTCAAATATTAATAAATTTCTAGAATCATTGATATCTCTCTTTCCAGCAAGAGAAAAGCCTTGACAAGGGGGCGAACCAAATACTAAATCAATATTTTGATTATTTATAGAAGAATTATCTCTAATATACTGAGCAGATGTATCTCTGATATCTCTACAAAAAATAGAGCTATACGGGAAATTTTGTTTGTATGTTTCGCAGTTTGTTTTATCTATGTCTAAAGCTGCTAATACATCAAAACCACATGACTCAACTCCATAAGAAAATCCCCCACAGCCAGCAAAAATGTCTATAGCAATTGGCCTAAATTTGTTCATTTAATTTTTCAGTTATATAACAATGAAAAACAGAACAAGCGTCATATAGATCATCCAACAATTTAGTTGGGAGATTGTAGATACTGCATACAGCTTTTTCGACATCTTTTTTCGTTGCTTTTCCATTTCCACAAACTACCTTCTTTATTTTGCTAGGTGTATATTTAACTATTTTTAAATCATATTTAGCTGCTAAGACAGAAATAACCCCAATGACTTGATTAATTTTAGCGCCCATTTCTCCACGTAAATAAGGCATCTCATAAACGATTATTTCTACATTATTCTCTTGAATCAGCTTTTCTAAAGAATTGTAGATACTAAACAGTCTTTGCTCGAATGTATCTTTACTATAGGTTTCTAAACAAGTGTAAGTAATAAGAACATTGTTTCCCACACAGACTCCCATCCTCCCATATCCCGGATCAATTGCAATAATCATTTATTTTTTTGATAAATAGTACTAAAAAAGCGGTTAACTTAATTTTTATTAGAGGCTATGTTTATAGCTTAAAGTAGTTTTACAAAATCAGATTATTTAATATGGTTTTTATAAGTGATGATAGCTAGAACTTATTTTGCTTTGGGTATTTATCTATAACTCCTACTTGCATCTCTTACAGCAAAGATAAACTTGCGATCGCAACTTATAAAAACGATTAATTTTGGATCTAAGTCAGTGCTTGTAAGGGTCTTTGTAAACCGTAGAAGATAGCAAAATATTGTAAATACTTTTGTTTTAACCTATTACATTAAAGTTATAAGTAAGTTTAATAAATATTGTATAAAACATTAGTTTTTTAAATAACTAAGATTTTAGATATCTTTAGTACTTATTTATAAAGAATGTCTAAAAAATTAATTCATTATTTTATTTTCTGTAGCAAGTACCCCTTAGCTTTTACAGTTTTAACTTTATCCCTAGTTATAGCAAAGATTTAACTAGGGATAAAGTTAAGGTATTACGCTGTTTTTCGATTCATTGTTACTGAAAGATTATTCAATCGACCGCCCGGCTTCCAAGCTTGTAAATAACTACTCAAGCTGTTAAAGCCTACACAGCTTAATGCTGCAAAGCTGTGCTTACATATTTTATAACCTTGAATAACCTGATGCCACAAATAAGGGTGTTGGCTCAAATAATCACCTTGATTAGTAAAATCCTCACAATCACACATAACCACTTCTGGGGTTAGAACTACCGTCCTAAACTTATCACTGTCAAAAGTATTAGGATTAACTTTGCTAACTCTGAATACAGAGGGCTGTTTTCTGTCCTGAAAAACTTTGTAATCCTTTACCTGCTCTTTTCTCTTTTGAATGGCTACTTGCAGGTACTCGCGGCAGCTAATGAATGTGGAACATCTACCGCCATTAGCTACCCGGTAAACCACATGCACGGCACAGTAGTATTTACCATTAGGCTTATTTATGCTGACCTTTTCTATGTTCTTAACCCGGATACCCTTAGCTTCTAATATTTGCTTAGTACGAAGATGGGTGTAGAACATGCGAAAGATTGATTGCGCTTGAGTTTGAGTAGTCATGATGGTAAAGTTTGAGTAATCATTTTTACTGTCAGCCCTGGTCAGCTAGAAGATGGCGGGGCTTTTCTTTCATATATTTAGTATAGCAGTGTATATATACAGTTAGCAAGTATTTTACATAAAGGTTCTGCTTGATATAACAGTGTATATATATACAAAACTAATGAATCGATACCTAAGCTAAAAGCCCCTAGCGGTATTGCCAGAGGCTTTAGATATGTTCTTTCAGGTCAATCCTGACGGGTATTGCTGAAGTAACTAGGATGCTAAGGTATTTTCTTCAGGATTGATACGAGAGTTTTCACGCTCGTATTTTTCCTCAATCGCTTGTCTAATCCACTCACTGCGATTCTCCAATGAGCGCACCCAACTATCAAGGTTAGGTGGCAACATCACGCTCACTGGTTTGTGGCCGCTTTTAGTCCCTAGCCCCTTATCATTCCTAGCTACCAACTGATCTTTATACTTCTCTAATTCTTTTGGCAGTTTTCTCATTAAACTTTACTCCAAGTATTGTCGAGCTATAGATGTTTGTATATATACATTAACTATTATAAGCTAAAAAAGCCGTAACTGTATATATACGCTATAAAGCATAAAGTATACTAATGATAAAATACTTGACGCTGTATATATACAGTATTATATTAGTTATAGATAAGGAAAGAGCAAACCAAAACCAAGCCCGGTTACGCTGCCACCTCACAAGGTGAGTGAAGCCCAGATGAGGAGATACTCTTTCTACTTAAATAAAGCCCAAAAGAAAAGAGGCGGCTGATAACCGCCCTCAAACAATAAAACACAAGAGGATCTTACCAATGTCTTTCACTGACGCACTCGCTCAACAGCAATCCCGTGTGAATACAACTTGTGAAGATTATCGGGAGTGCAACGATAAACTCAACCACTTAATCGATCAGATTGAGGCGGCTGATACTTGGGAAGTTGACTTGATCGCTAAGCTGAATCAAGAGCTTGAAATCGCTGCAAGCGAGACACAGACAGCAATGCAAGTTTGGGATGCTGCCATAGCGGCGCTTACAAACATCCCAACTAAAGAACCTGCTTTGACTACAGCGCGGCCTGCACCGTCGTACCTTGAACTCAAGGGGTATCGGGAAGAGGGTGACAGGGTGATATGGGAACCGACTGACCCAAGCGATTTAGAGCCTGAGTTGGATGACTTCGATTGCTCCTGTGACTGTGAGGAGTACTACCTAGAGTCTTTTGAACCGTTCTAAGTAGTACACAAAGCTGGGGGATTTACCTCCAGCTTTCCTCATATATAAAGGAGAGAGAGAATGCAAAACTCACCCAATCCACCAAAACTCCAAGTAGTTAATGAGCTTGACCCAAGTAAACCAGATTGGTACAAACAGCCAAGACGACCCATATCTGAAATACTTGCTCATCTAAGTAACACCATTCCCAATAAATATCTTGCACAGCGTAAACAGGGAGGTGTAAATCTTCTTTACCTTCCCTGGTACAACGCTGTCAAATTGCTTGATCGCTGCACGGGTGGACATTGGGAATACGCAATTACCAATATCCAAACCACACCAGACCGGATATTCCTCACTGCAAAAATTACAATTCATGCAGCAGAAGGCTGCTTTAGCAGAGAAGCTTCGGGAACCGAGTTACTCAAAGAGCAGTATTTTGATCGAGAAACCAAAAGTTACAAAATTCGAGATTTAACCTATGGTGATCCTTCTAGCAATGCCGAATCAATGGCCTTGAGAAGAGCAGCAGCTAAATTCGGTTTGGCGCTGTATCTCTACGAGAAAGACTAGCTAAAAACACAAAATACCTCTGGTAGCAAGCTGCTGCCAGAGGCAAACAATGTCTGAATGAACAAACAATACTACCATGACCCAAAAAAAGAAAATTGACCCCATTGCTGTAATTACAATCGCCCTTAAGCAGATAAAAAATCGAGCCGACTACAACCGAATCGTTGCCGCTAATAAACAAGCTGACTTTGATGCTGCATGGAACACGCTAAGCAGTGACGACCGGCAACGAATTTGTAGACTCACAGATGCTATGTCACATCCTGACTTAAATGAGATTGCGGCTGAGATTACAGCTTGTGACAACATACTACAACTGCAAGCACTTAAATCTGAATATGGAGACGATACGGTACGTTCTGCTTGGAAGCTTATTTCAGTAGAGGAGAGGCGACGGCTCAAGACAATTTGTGAGGGACAGAGTGAACCTCAACCTCAACCTCAACCCAAGACTCGAACCTTATTCAGCATAGGTGACGACCTGCAACGGCTGAATGAATTGTTAGATGAAACCGAGGGTGACGTTGCTCAACAGGAACTCATAACCCAGTGGCTTGAACATCTGGATGAGGAACGCGATCGCAAGCTTGACGGATACGCTGCCCTAATCACTGAGATGATAGCAAGAGCAGAGGTACGCAAGGCAGAAGCAAAGCGGTTGATGGAGCTAGCCCAGGGGGATGAGAATCGCGCCAAACTGCTTAAGGATAGGCTCAAGTGCTTTTTTGAGACACACAAACTCAAGACTGTTGAGACGACCAGGTATCGCTTATCTTTGGCTAAGAATGGGGGCAAAGCACCTCTGATATTGAAAGATGGGATATCCCCTACTCAACTACCAGAACGCTTCCAGAAACTCAGCATTGACCCAAACATAGCCACAATCAGAGAAGCGCTAGAGCGTGGTGAACCCCTAGACTTTGCTTCATTGGGAGAGCGCGGTAGTAGTATTCGCATCAAGTAACATATTCCCTACTCCTAGACCAATTGGTCTAATAAGCCAGTGGACGCGATCGCACGGCTGACAGATTAAAATCAGCACAGCATGTAGAAGGTAGCCATGATGAAGCGGTTATCTCTAAGACCAGATCCGGGTTAGAGATAACCGCATTTTGTATAGCTGGAGCATAGGACATAGCAGTTTAAATTCGTAACCGTTACGTTTTTTATGCAACTAGTTGCATAAGATATCGATTTTACATAACCAACTGCATACTTACTAGCAGCAGAAAGCGCCATATAGCGATATTATTCAGAGTAATTTACAAGCCATCGGGGTAAAACCAACCAAAGTTACACCCCCGGTGGGTATACCGTTCACATGGATACTTTTATGGATTGTACATCAAACGGTGCCACATCGGTATTGCTATCTAATCTTGTACTCAACTCAGACTCGTTCTACATGCTGCAAGAGCCGCAATTGCGAGAGCTTTGGGTAAATAAGTACATTGATGCTACAGCTTACATCCTGATGATCGTAAGAATCCACGGTAAGGCTAACTGGAAGTGGAGCTTTAAGGTCGAGAATTTTTGTAAAGAATGGGGAATCGTTAGGCGCACCTTTTATTGGGCTGTTTCTCGCTTAAAAGCGGATGGGATGCTGCAATGGGAATCCTCTGAAAAATTTACCATGTGGTATGGCGATAATCTACAACCCGTTGCACAGACTAATTCCTCTAAGCCCGTTAATAATGGTGTTAACCCAGTATGTATACCTACTTCTATGGAAGTAAATCCAAACGGCAAGCAAACCATTGCACAAAGTGAGCAAACCATTGCACAAAGTGAGCAAACCATTGCACAAAGAGTGCAATCCATTGCACTGGAAAAGCCCGAACCCCTTGCTGACACTGAATCGCGTCAGTCTTCAGATTCTTCTCAGATTTTTTTAAATCAAACAGACAACCGGACTGTTGCTGGGGAAAAAACTTTGAAGGAAGAGGAGGAGGTAGACAAAGCCATAGAGTCAGTGGCGGAACCACCCAAAGAGGAAGTTGACTCAACAGCCGGTGCAGTGGCGGAACCCCTTGTAATTGAACCTCCCTCTACTCCGTTGTCAGCATCAGCTCTAGAGGAAGTGGCGGAACCACCCATAATTGAGAGTCACCCTACTCCGTTGCCAACGCTGGAGGAATCCCCCCAAGTTGAACCGACTATCCCTAATGTGGAAATTATTCCGCCGCTCAAACTCAATAACGATAAAGTAATAAAGTCAAATAGTCAGCCAGCTAAACAGTTAAATAACTATATAGAGCTAGAAGAGGAGGAGGTAGAAAAGAAAGTTGAGCCAACGAGTGAAGAGGTGCGAGAAGTGTTACAACATCTACGGGGGATAGGAGTCACACTCAACTACACAATCCAAGCAATCGTTAAGAAACATTATGCTTCTGTTAGCGGTGCGATCGCACATCTCAAGGAACGAATCAACAGCGGTGAGAGGTTTAGAAATATAGAGGGGGCATTCGTCAAGGCAGTAAAGGAAGGTGCAAAACCAGAGGGTAAAAGGTCGTTAGGTGGAATACCTCAAGAGACGAATCCTCCATCAAGTGAACAGCTAGCCTTGCTAGAGGCGGCAAGAATTGCGGGTAAGATAAGGGACTACTTCCTAAGCAGTGACGGTGTGTGCAAGGTCGTATTGAACGATATGTTGACACAGAAGGCATGGTGGGAGTAT
>JAVHMZ010456564.1:0-17664 GCA_034782995.1 Amazona versicolor
GGACATTGAAGCCATAAGGCCGGTCGCCACCACGATACCGCCGAGGCACATATATTTTACCTGATCCGAATATGTGGCGCGTTCCAAAAGAAAGCGGTCTCCGCCTGCGCTGGCCCATAGAAATCTTTTAAACCAGCTGGATCTCGGCAGCTTGTAATCAGAGTCGTAGTTTTTCATATGAAATTTTCAGTGTTAAATGGTTTATGCTTTAGTTTTAAGTTCGATTTTGGTAATTCTATTTTATTTGCAAAGGACAAATCTGTTTTCGGGTCAGAAAAAAGAAATTGAAGTCCGGGCATCTTGAACTCGGGCGACGGTCGCAATTCCATCCGAAATGGTGCCGATATTTCTGCATTTGGCAACTGCATTGTATTCCGAAAGCCCGGCTTTGGAATTTCGTAGGTGAAAATGCCATGACCGGTAACTGCCTTTATTTTCAGTGGATAATTAATTTTTTCTGCGTTGAGCAAAATCTCACCGTTGTAAAGCTTTGTCCCGACCTGGGCAATTTTCAGGTAAATGAGTTGCTCGAAATCAAACGATAACTTTACTAAAGAATTGCTGAAAGAACTGTCGAATTTGGCCGAAAAACGATTTTCTCTTTCTCCTGGTTTTTTGCGCGCATACTTTAACCACCGAACTAAAATGATAATTCGGTGGTAAATTGAAGTAACTAAACCTGAAAATAAATTATTCAAAAACTATTCAAAGGTTTTTGTAATCTGAGAAATTTCGAATGTTCCGTCGATGTTCTGTATTTCGGTTTTGCCATACAGAATATCAAAGAAAAAGTTTTTAATTTTTTCCAAGGTAAGCACGGCAGGCTCGCCGTTTGCGTCTAAACCTAAATCGTAGGACTTCAAAAGTTGAGACTCCAAACTTGCTGCTGTCATTAGGAAATGGTTTTGAAATTTATCCAGATCAATAAGATCTGCCGCCAAAACCCTTCCTACAACGGTGTAGCTGTGCAGGGTTTTTTGCCCATTTTCGTCTGAAAGGGTGGTTTTTACATCATCAGATTCTGGGTTGATCTCTATTTTGCCGGAGTTTGGAGATTGCGGCTGGCCTTTATATAAGGATCCCAAATCTGCCAATGTAAGGTTGTAAATTTTCGATCCCGGCACAACCAATAATTTTTCGATAGAAAATGCACTTGGCAAAAGTATGCCGACATTTTGAGCTATTTTTACGGAAGGCGCATTGAAGGTTCCTACAATTACATTGGATAAATCCGCGTGTTGACTTGCGAAAACACCACCAATAACCACGCAGTTTTCCAGGATGACTTCATCCGCATAAATACTTCCCGCCACGAATGCATTATAAAGCGTGATGCTTTTTGCATTGATATCAGACGAAAAAATAAGATTGCAGTTCCTGGCTCTCGACACTACCGAATTTGCAGATCCCACAGCTTTTCTGAAGTATATATCGCCCTGCGCATCTCCATTAATATATAGCTCCTGCTGTGTAAAAACGGCACCCTGAATTTCAGAATTTCCTTGCTGGATCTCCATTTTCGCGGCGTAGACGGGGCCTTCTATTTTGGTATTTCCCTGGATGGTGACTGTGCGGTGCAACTCGGCAACTTTCTCCGGAAGGATAGACCCTTTTACAAGATTATCTTTTAGCTGAATATTTGTCTCGTTGAAGCGGACTTCTTTTAATTCTTGCATTATTCTTTGAGTTTTATCTTTGGTTATAATAGTTTATTTGTTTTAGATCTGCCATTTTCCGGATTACCTCTGCTGTCCGGAGGGCTTTTTTGTCAGAATTTCCGGTTATATACTGCTCGATTTCTTTGTTGAGATAGTTTAAAATACGGTTCTCGGTAGCTGCATCCATAGCAGAAGACGCGTTTATATTTTCATTAAACTTTCGGATCAAAACTTTTTTATATTCGTCATTCGCTGCGTTTTTCAGTTCATCAGTAATATATATTAACTTCTCTTCTGAGCCGCCACTTGTTTCAATATAGCTTGCCGGCACACAATAGGTGGCAATTTTGTAGTCTTTTTGAACGGAAGTTTCGATAGTCTGCTTCAGCAAATTTTGCTGCCTAAGAAATTCCTGCGATTTTTGAAGAACATCCAAAGCTCTTTTCTTTGCCACAGAAACACTAATCCTGCTCTGAAGGTCGCTGCTTTCCTTACCGTAGACTGTAACTGTTGAAACTAAATCGCTGTCTGTGCTTCTAATGCGTTGGTATGTCATTTCCTTAGAAAAGGCAAAAGAAGGCCTGTCCAGTTCGGTAATGCGGTTTACCAATTCCCGGTTTAGATCATCAAAAATTTTGATATAACGATCCGAAATCCTTCTGAAATCGCTTTCCATTTGACTTTTCTTGGCAATACAGGACTGCACAATTTCTTTTAAATGAATGAGTGCGGCTTCAGCATTTTTCTGTAGCTCTGTGGTCTGCTGGCTGATCTCTGAGCGGATCAACCCGAAAAATCCACCGACAATCGTATTGGCAACTTTTTGAGAATTTTCTTTTATCGAGATAATTTGCGCTGTTTCTGTAGCCGCTACAGCTCCTGTTAAAAGATTTACATTTGAATTACAATGGTTTACACTTTTATCGAAAGGCATTGTATCCACATCTAGAATGACTTCAATGGGAACCACCTGTGAATAATGAACCGTTCCAGTACCTCCATTTTGTGACGCAGGGTAAGTATAGGTCTCTGTTCCAGTTACTGTGATCTTTTTTAGATATTTTTCTTTATAGCTCATTATTTCCGGATTTAAGGGTTAGGAAATTTGCTTTGTTATAAAGTTCCGTCATTACTTTTTTCTCCCTCTCAGAAATTGCGGAAGAAGTTACCATTTTCATAAAGGCGCTCGTGGTTTTAGCATCCGGATTTCCACTTTCTTCCCAATGAAGATTTGCAAGTTGGGCGGAAACAGAATTTTTCATTGCCGAGGAAGAAGCCGGGTTTAGATTTTCGTTTTCTGTAAAAATTTCAGAAATAGTGCCGCCTTCTGTTTGGTTTTCTGCAATAATTACAGGTATATAGAATTTAGCGGCCCGTTCTAATCGGCTGTCTTTTATAAAAACTCTGCTGTTCAGGTTTTTCTGCTGTTGGAGCTGATCCAGATAAGATTTCATAACAGCAATGACTTCTGCACCCTTGCTTTTTAGGTTAGAAGAAAGGATTTTCTGGCTTCCCACTACAGATTCCGTCTGAACAACTGGAACGGTGGAAACGAGCAGTCTTGAGCGGTTTGCAATTCTATCAACTTCTTTTGAGGCGAAGTTGACCGTAGGCTTATCGAGTTCAAAAATCCTCAGTTTTAAATTAGAATTAAGTCCGTTAAAGAGTTTGTTGTATCTGCCGCTTATCATATGATAATCTCTTTCCATCCTGCCCCGAATGGCAAGCAGCGAGTTTTTCTGCTGAGTAAGCTGCATAATATGGGAATCTACATCACTCTGGAGTTTTGCTATTTTCTGTGAAATCTGTGAGCGAATCAGCGTATAGAACCCTGTATTTACATTGGCGCAGACATTGTCTGCAGCATCTTTTTCTGCTGCTATCACTGCGGCCTGCATTGCAACCACTGCTCCCGTTGTGGCGTTTACATGGTGGGAAACACTGTCGATTTCCTTTGCCATCGGTTCCGTATCAACCTTAAAATTGAAAGTTGCCATATTAGTCTTTATGAATAAGGTTAATGTTTATCGGTTTCATCTATATTATTATCATTTTCAGAATCTTCTGTGCCTTCAGATTTGCTTGGCAACTCACCTTCATCTTGGCTTTGGTGCCCTTCTGTATTTTGGGTCTGTTCGTGGTTCGCATCTTCATTATCCGTAAACTCATCTTCCTTATTTTCTGGTGTCAGACCTCCGCCTTGCTGAAAGTTTTCCGGTTCTGGATTTTTGTTTAAATCTTCAAATTTGTCTTTTAGATCATCGGTAGATATGGTTTCTTCTATTTTTTCAGGAAAATCATTTGCCTTTAAATCATTCAGGGTATTTTGGGCTATGATTGGCAGATTAAGAGCTATGTGTTCAAACAATACATTTTCCATTTGCGGCTCCGGTGGAAGATCAGATTCTTTTGCAAAGAGAGGATTGATCTGAATAAGCGGCTTCCTTCTGGAATCCAAATCATGTATTTCGGAAGATGCCACGGCAATTTCTTTAGGATTTTTATCTCGCAATGAGGCATCGTAATATTCAATGTATTCAAATTTCTGCGCTTTGTCCTCTATATCCTCTTTCAGGCGTTCCATAAAGTTTTCGAAATCGTTCTGTACATTTTGGAAGTCATTAGATTGCTGGGTAAAAGCCGTTAAAACTTCCGGACTGTTATCTACGGTCTTTACAACCGCGTTATCCAGGGTGCCGTGGGAGCCGCTCATGCTTTCTTCAGTCTTCTTTAAAGCGGCGAGCGTGTTGTATGCTGCCACATAATCCCGAAGTCCGGAACGCATTAAATTTATCAAGTCGGCGCTTTCTGCCCGGTTCCTTCCGTAGAAATCTTCGGTATCTTGGTGCCATTTGTTCAGGTAATCAATTTTCTGATCTTTTATATGGTTGTAGATTTTCATACGCTCTATCCTTGTTTCCTGCAGTAGATTTTGAACGATTGGCGCTACAATTTCTTCCTGGATCTGGTGTACGCCAAACGGGAAACCTGTTGCGCTGCCGTCTTCTGCCACCCACATATTAGAAAGCATATTAAATCGAACTTTTGAACTTTCTTTCAGATGAAAGGGCACATAATCTCCCACCGTATCGCCATAGTTAAAGGTTTCGTTCTTAATTCTTTCAATTTCCTGGTCTTCCAAAACCGGAGAATAATGGTTGTAGGGTGATTTTAAAATTTTAAACAAAACTTTATTTGATTCAAACACCAATTTGTCCGTAGAGGCTACTTTCATTGCGGAAATTGCCTGTACTGAAGTGGCCATATTTTTCATCAGCCCTTTTAGAACATCTTCAAACTGTTCCGTGCTTTTCGACATAGAATCCTTCATTTCGTTCAGTCTTTGGAATTCCTCTATCTGCCGGGAATTTTTTTCCGAGCCAAATACTTCATATACAGGGGCAGTCTGCGGTGTTTCCGTAGTGGCATATTCTTTAAGGAAATTAAGGTATCCGCTTTCGTTATTTACCAGGGGAAGCTCTACAGTAGCGGTATCCATATCATTCATACAAAAAGAAATCGTTCGTAGTGAGCGCTCTAATTTTCCAAAATAATCATGCTGGTTCAGATTCTGCATGGAGGTGGAATATTGCTCTGTATCAATTTCTTCCGGCTCAGTAGAAGTTTCCACAATTGGGGCTTCTTTCGTAAGTTTTTCCAGGTCTGCAATGGTGTCCATAAACAATTCATTTTGTTTGGAAACCTGAAGTTTTACTACAGATTCCGGCACATTACCCGTATAATCTACGATAAAACTTTTTCCGCCGTATTTAAATTGTTCAGCCACGGGCACATACGCTACACCCAATTTTGTAACTTTGTAGTCGCGAAATATTTCAGAATGCAGCTTGTTGAACTCGCTGATTCTTGCAGAATAACTTCCGAGTTCTATCTTTGTTTTTTTAAGATTTCCCTGGAGCCAAAGTTTTATGCGGTTCCAGCTGCTGCTTAGCAAGTTTTCTAAAGCTTTTTTTTGGGAGTTGAGAGCTGCAATCTGCCCTTCGATCGCCGTTTCTTCGTTTACAATTTTTTCAGCTTTCTGCTTGTAAAAATCGAAAAGGATTTTCGCCTGGTCTTCGTATATATTATCCGAAGACTTAAAAATTTTTCCGTTCATTAATTTAAAAGTTAAAATGGTTATTAGCTATGTGTGTATTTGTTTTCGGTAATTCAAAATGCGCTCACAATCAGCAAGTAGAGAGGAGATTTTATCTTCGTCCATATTTGTACCCTGCATGCTGTCGGACAGGGTATAGACATTTTTAAGAAATTGATTTTCCAGATCGGTTGCTTCGCTTTTGTTGGAAGGCGAAACATATTGTAGGTTTTCGCTAATTTTAAAGATCTGGTTTTGATTTGCGGTAGAGAGCCCTTTTTGCCCAGCCAGCATTTTGACTCTACTAAATTCGGTTCGGAGGGTCTGCAAACCTATTTTTTGCTGAGATTCCGCTATTTGTACCTCGGTTACTTTATCGGAAGCCACCCTGGACGCCAAAAAGCCAAGCAAAAGCCCGAAAAACAGCACCGAATGGCATATGAGCTGCGGTACAAAAACATAATGTTTTTGAAAATTTAAGAAATAAATAGCGGCTATTGCAAGAATAGCATAAACGGCACTAAAAAACCAACGGACTCCTAACCCGCCGAACTGCTTCGGGGCCGGATCGCCAATTTTCGCCAGTGGATTTATAATGTCGTAAAAGAATGATGCATATATTGCTGTAGAAACAACGATATTCAATACTAATATTTCTTCACCGAGATTTTTACCGAAATAAAGCCAGGCAGCAATAATAATAAGTTCGCCAAACGCAAGCAGTGCGTAAGAAAATTTTTTTTTGGATTCCATATAAGTTAGCGTTTGTTCCCACATTTTGGACAGAATTTTACATTCGGAGCTAATGGCGTACTGCAACGGCTACATTGGTCCTCGGCCTGCTGCTTTCCACAATTGCTACAAAATGCAGCGCCAGCTTCCAGAGGCGTATTGCACTGCATACAAATTGCAAAGCTGCTCTGCAAGCCTGTTCCGCAACTTACACAGCGCTTGGCTTTTTTATCATTGTCCGTTCCGCACTTGGGACAGGCATCGTATGGGTCGCCGCAATGTGGGCAGAATTTACTATTGCTTGAGAATTTTTTTGAGCAGTTAGAGCAATATACCTCCTTTGCAGGAAGGCTCACTGAAGGATTTTGGCTTGAAGGATCAAATGCCGGACTTGCTCCTCCAAATGTTGGCTGATTATATTGGGGCTGCATAGAGCCAGAACTCCCCATTCCGCCCATTAAATTTGTTGCCACAATAGCGCCGAGAATTCCAGAATTTGAATGTGAAAAACTATCAACCGCGTTATTCGCAACCCCGAAAACCTGTTCTTGCTGCCAGGTATAGCCTCCGATCGACTGAGCGCTTTGCCGTGAAATAGCATCTAAAACTCTTCTGCCGGTTTCGGATTTAGAATCAACTTCGATACTGGTTACATAAAATTTAGTAAGCTCAAAACCAAGATTCTCCCAAAATGGAAGCATTACATGCGTAAGATGCTCCGAAATACTGTCAAGAAACGCAGATACCTGTTTTATCCCAATGTGATTTTGGCGCATAAACTGCAAAACGGAGGATTTAGTTTTAGTAGAAAATTCACCAAAAAACTGCTCGGTAAGATCGTTCTGGTCAAAAGATGTTTTTGTTCCTACTATTTTTAATAGAAATCTTTCTGCATCCTGTATTCTCAATCCGTAGGTTCCGTTCGCCACTAACGGAATCCCAGTGTTATAATCCGCGTCATGGCTTTCCATACGGTCGATCTCCCATTGGATATTATAAGGTTGGAGCTTATTTACAAACCAGACCTCTGCAACGAAGGGATTTTTACCGCCAAAAGGAAAACCGAAGAGATTTCTTAGCAGAGGGATATTTTCTGTATTTAGAGTATGTTTCCCGGGTCCAAATTTTTGAAGAATCTGTCCTTTAGAAAATAAAACGGCCTCCTGCGACTCCTGAACAATAATTTGTGTGAATGTACTCAGATTGGTTTGCGGAAATTTCCAGGCATATACTGTAGAACTACCTTGCGGATTCCACTGAACGAGATCTATAATTGCCATAAAGATGTAGATTTTTGCTGTATATTATATTTAATATTAAAAAGCTAATGTAATAAAAAAAATATAACCAAATAATGATTTTAATATTTTTTTCTAATATTTGTCGTTGCAGCATCATAAATCCTTTATCAGATAGATTACGGCTAATATATATAAGATCTATTAAAAAAACGATATAATTAAATCATGTCTGACAAAAACTGTCACTCTGTAAGCGACCGCATTAAATTATATAAAATAATTTGCCCCATCTTCTGAAATAACGGCAAATTACCACAGCTTCCTTCGTCGAAAGTTCCGCCGCGGGCTTAATAAAGAAAACCAAACATCCAGATCGGTATCGCATTTAAAGTCGGCCGTGATATATCATCCTTTACCAGCCAGGAATTCTCCACCCCAGTTATCTGCGCTAAGTTCTTATTCTTTCCTCCAACTTCAAAAGTGAACTCATTGTCAACCAAAAAATCTGCATCCCTTGACTGCGCGATGGTATGGAAACCCGCCAGCTGGCTGTAGAAGAACACCTCGCGTACGGTACCGGCATTGGGCTGCTGCTCGCTTAGTGCAAAAAGCATGTTGGTGTTGTTCAGATAGATTTTTTCCGGCTTCTGCAGGGACGCCACGCTGTAATTCTTCGGCTGTAGCAGGTAGAGCAGCCTCGCCTCTTCCAGATAGAAAAGGTAGTCGTTCAGGGAATTTCTGTGTATGGAGGTCTTTCTGGCCAGCTCGGAAAGGTTCGGCGTAAACGGGACTTGCTGGCTGATGATATATAGCAGCTGCAGAAGTTTTTTGGCCTGCCGAATATCGAATCCCTTTATCTCTGCCATATCGATTTCCACAATTAACCGCACCAGCTGCTTCAGCCTGTGGTAATAGGTAGCCTGGCCCTCCATAAAGAACGGATAGTAGCCGAATTTTAAATAGTCGGAGAAATACTGGTAAGGCTTGAAGTCTGCCGGAAAAGCTTTGTCGAAATCAAAATCGCTGCGAAGGATTTCCTCCAAGGATAAGGCATTGATTTTTATTCCCTCCTTCAGGTCCAGATATTCGCGGAAAGACAGTCCTTTCAGTTCGTAGATTACCGCGCGGCGGCTCAGGTCTCCCTCGCTTTTGGTAATATCGATAATTGAGGACCCGGTAAAAACGATTTTTAGATCACCGTACCGGTCGTACAGGTTTTTAATTTCCTGCGCCCAGCCGGGATATTTGTGGACTTCGTCCAGAACCAGCACCTTCCCTCCCCTTAGAGAAAATTCCTTCCCGATTTCCACAAGCGTGTGGCTAGTGAAAAATAGGTCGTCCAGGGATATATATAGTTTCTGCGTGCCTGGAATGTCGAGCTGCTTCAGATATTGCAGCAGCATCGTTGTCTTTCCGGTACCGCGTGCGCCCTTTATGCCTATTAACCGGCTCTCCCATTCGGTTATTGCGTAAAGGTATCTGAAAAAATTCAGTTTGGTGCTGGAAATTCTGGAATTTGAGATATCAAACAACTCGTCCATTTTGCATTTTTATTTATGCAAAAATAATTTTTTTTGCATAAATAAAAATGCAATAATTAGATAGATCGGAAACTATTATGTTCGTTCCAATGCGGTACAGACGCTTGTGGTTTCCGCCAAAACTAAAAGTTTAGTCGCCACGATTCCGCATACCCTGGGCGTACACGGCATCGCGGTGGATAACAAAGTTGGCCGCGCCTTTATCTCAAACGGGAAAGCCAACAATATTTATTCGGTTGATTTGAAGGATTTCAGCATCAAAGATTCGGCGGCCGTGAAGGGAACAAATCCCGACGCGATCATGGTGGACAAATTTTCGGGAAATATTTTCGCCTTCAACGGTAAAACCAACAACGCGAATGTCTTCAACCCCAATAAATTAAAGTTGATAGCGAACATCGCGCTGCCCGGAAAGCCGGAATTCGCGGTGAGCGACGGCAGGGGAAATGTGTATGTGAACTTCGAGGCGCAGAGCCAGATCGGGCACATCGACAGCCGGAATAATACATTTGTGGCAGCCTACAGCATTGCGCCGGGCGAGGAACCGACCGGGCTGGCGATAGATGTGAAAAACAACCTGCTTTTCAGCGCGGCGGCGGGAAATAAAACCCTGATTGTCTTCGACTTAAATACCAAAAAAGTTCTGAAATCCATTCCCGTAGGCGAGGATGCGGACGCTCTGGCATTTGACCCGGAAACGCGCAAGATATTCATTTCCAACGCGGACGGTACCCTGGAAATCTTTAGACAAAACAGCCGCACGGATTATCAAAAAGTTCAGACCATCATCACCCCGAAGCGCAGCAAGACGCTCGGCTACGACTACACCACGAAGGAGCTGTATGTGCCGGCCGCGGAATTTCTGGAAAAAAAGGTGGCGAACAATTCTTTCTACATCAATGTGTATGGCGAGAGATAGAAGCTAGATTCTATAGTGGTATTGGTATTTCAGGCTGATCAGTTGCTAAATCACAGCTGAAAAAAGCGAATTTCAATTCCTATATGGTTTGATTGGAAGATTCCCGAATCCCCAGGATTGCGCGGAATCTTTCATGATTTCAATTCCTATATGGTTCGATTGGAAGGAGTTTACCACGCGATTTGAATATACTTCCGAACGAATTTCAATTCCTATATGGTTCGATTAAAAGCGAACCGAAGGCAGCCGCGCTGGACTATTCAATCTTATTTCAATTCCTATATGGTTCGATTAAAAGAAGACTTCCGCACTCAGACGCACAGCCGTCGTATTGGTTTCAATTCCTTTATGGTTCGATTAGAAGCATATTTATTTTGTATTTAAAAGTTCTGGGTTGTCCGATTTCAATTCCTTTATGGTTCGATTAGAAGAGCTGTTTATTTTCAATCCTGCAATTGTCTCTCTCGGATTTCAATTCCTTTATGGTTCGATTAGAAGAAATGAAGGCTACCGAGCAAAGGGCGCAGGAGATCCATTTCAATTCCTTTATGGTTCGATTAGAAGAATAACCGAAAACGAGGAATGAAAAAAATACACATATTTCAATTCCTTTATGGTTCGATTAGAAGCCAGGAGGCAAGATTGGAATGCCTTAAAAAACTAATATTTCAATTCCTTTATGGTTCGATTAGAAGTTGGATATTCTCTCAATCCAGTCTTAAAAGCGTGAATTATTTCAATTCCTTTATGGTTCGATTAGAAGACGCCGAACCTCTTGGCTATGTACGCCAGCCCCTTTTGATTTCAATTCCTTTATGGTTCGATTAGAAGACGGATGAAAAATTTCAGGCGGAACTGCACGCGCATTTCAATTCCTTTATGGTTCGATTAGAAGTTGTTTTCTAACTCTTTAATCCTGTCGGCGAGCTGCCATTTCAATTCCTTTATGGTTCGATTAGAAGGACTTTACTGATTTAGAAGAAACCAGACAAACTATATTTCAATTCCTTTATGGTTCGATTAGAAGGTATTCATAATTTTTTAATGGAGGTTTTAGTATTTAATTTCAATTCCTTTATGGTTCGATTAGAAGTGCGGTCGATAGTTGGATTGTTCGTGATACTTTTATTTCAATTCCTTTATGGTTCGATTAGAAGGTTCATTGGTTTTTTGTTTGGTTTGGATGAATGCCATTTCAATTCCTTTATGGTTCGATTAGAAGTGGGATCGTCTGTGGTCTCCAAATTGGCGTAGCCATATTTCAATTCCTTTATGGTTCGATTAGAAGCCCTGGCGGCGTAGTGTCCGCAATCAATAATTTCAAATTTCAATTCCTTTATGGTTCGATTGGAAGGGTTTTCGGTAACATATATGCGGGTAAAGTCTTTTTATTTCAATTCCTTTATGGTTCGATTGGAAGCATTTTTTGTAGGTCGAAGATCACCTTTGTACTTTATTTCAATTCCTTTTATGGTTCGATTGGAAGTTGCCGTGCATCCTAATTCAAAAAAGTTAGAATTTAAATTTCAATTCCTTTATGGTTCGATTGGAAGTATTTAGTGCCATCTTCAATGCTGTTTTTTCCGGTATTTCAATTCCTTTATGGTTCGATTGGAAGTTTGTGCCGCTACCAATGCGGCATCTTTTTCGTTAAATTTCAATTCCTTTATGGTTCGATTGGAAGCATTAGAGGAAAAAAATAAAAAGATTATTTCCGAAAATTTCAATTCCTTTATGGTTCGATTGGAAGTTCCACTCACATTTTTTCGGGAAGCCACGAGGATAATTTCAATTCCTTTATGGTTCGATTGGAAGGGAAATATTTCATCGGGAGGAATCGGCAAACATATATTTCAATTCCTTTATGGTTCGATTGGAAGTTTATACGCTGCGCAAGTCCGTTTGTGCCGCCGTATTTCAATTCCTTTATGGTTCGATTGGAAGCGGGTAGTCTGCCACGGTCGATGTGTTCGGATTAAATTTCAATTCCTTTATGGTTCGATTGGAAGTGCCACGGTGGTAAACAACGCGCAGAACATCGCACATTTCAATTCCTTTATGGTTCGATTGGAAGGATTGCCAGGGGGTCTATCCAGAAGCGGTTTCGGTATTTCAATTCCTTTATGGTTCGATTGGAAGATGTAGTTTGCTTTGTAAATCCACTCGTTTGTATAGATATTTCAATTCCTTTATGGTTCGATTGGAAGTAGTTTGCTTTGTAAATCCACTCGTTTGTATAGATATTTCAATTCCTTTATGGTTCGATTGGAAGAATATATGGATAGGCGGGATTAACCAGCGTAATGGGATTTCAATTCCTTTATGGTTCGATTGGAAGGAAACGGAGCAATTCAAAAAAAAGGATTTAAATGCCCATTTCAATTCCTTTATGGTTCGATTGGAAGAGGACTCCCTAACGCTTCCAATGTATATATGTCAGATTTCAATTCCTTTATGGTTCGATTGGAAGTGTCACCAATTCACGCGTGCCCGACTCGTTGGCGCATTTCAATTCCTATATGGTTCGATTAAAAGGGGCTATGTGGTAGGAAAAATCGGGTAAAATATGAATTTCAATTCCTATATGGTTCGATTAAAAGATAGAGCCTTTTCCGTACGCCTGCGAGTATTTTTATTTCAATTCCTATATGGTTCGATTAAAAGCTATTCCGGCAGGCAGGAGACTGGGCGTAGAAATAAAATTTCAATTCCTATATGGTTCGATTAAAAGCCGGCAAGGCAGAAGCGCGACTGGTTACAGCTCATCTATTTCAATTCCTATATGGTTCGATTAAAAGGCTCTTTGCCATCATAATCGCCCTCGCCGTGTGGATTATTTCAATTCCTATATGGTTCGATTAAAAGAAATCTTCAAATAAGAAAGCCACCGGCGCTAACCGAATTTCAATTCCTATATGGTTCGATTAAAAGAAGCTATCCAGCGCGCAGGCGTATTACCTGCTTAATTTCAATTCCTATATGGTTCGATTAAAAGTCAGAAAACTAATCTTACACTTGATAGCGATGGTACAATTTCAATTCCTATATGGTTCGATTAAAAGCCACGATTTGTTCAGTTTAATAAACGCCCACGCTTATTTCAATTCCTATATGGTTCGATTAAAAGTATGCAGTCGAATATCTACAAGACATGCCTACTGTCTATTTCAATTCCTATATGGTTCGATTAAAAGAAGATTCGGTCGGTTTTAATTTTATCTATTAAAATTTATTTCAATTCCTATATGGTTCGATTAAAAGTTCAACCGCTTCCTAAGATGCGTCCTTTCACAATAAATTTCAATTCCTATATGGTTCGATTAAAAGCTCGTAGTCGGCTTTCTCGGTGTCGAATGTTACCGATTTCAATTCCTATATGGTTCGATTAAAAGTCTACCACTGCAGCTTTGCGCAGTGGCCGGATAACACCGATTTCAATTCCTATATGGTTCGATTAAAAGGGGTCTAGCGAGCCATCGTCCGTATCCGGCAGATGCATTTCAATTCCTATATGGTTCGATTAAAAGATGCAGGACTTCAATAATAACACATTAAAGGCGCATTTCAATTCCTATATGGTTCGATTAAAAGATGACGCGGTAAATCTTCGTTGCGCTCGCGTCGGTAAATTTCAATTCCTATATGGTTCGATTAAAAGAGCTATATCCCTACCAGTTGCGGATAGTTGACGACTATTTCAATTCCTATATGGTTCGATTAAAAGATATCTATTTTGTGTTTAAAAGTTCTAAGTTATCCGATTTCAATTCCTATATGGTTCGATTAAAAGGAACATTAAACTATGCTCCGCAGCACCCGAACTTTATTTCAATTCCTATATGGTTCGATTAAAAGGGAACTTTGGAAGTTCTATTTCGACCATCTGGACAAATTTCAATTCCTATATGGTTCGATTAAAAGAAACTGCCTTGCGCTCTTCGGCGGAAAGCTGCGAAATATTTCAATTCCTATATGGTTCGATTAAAAGACCGCCGCTGGCTCGGTACGGAATATGACCAAACCGATTTCAATTCCTATATGGTTCGATTAAAAGGCAGCGTTTTGACCGCCGAGCCTTCCAGCTCCTTAATTTCAATTCCTATATGGTTCGATTAAAAGACCACTATTTTCATTTTATCGTCGGAGGTTTTCAGCATTTCAATTCCTATATGGTTCGATTAAAAGACAACAACGGCAAAATGGTGATGAACTGCATTGAAATTTCAATTCCTATATGGTTCGATTAAAAGATAGGTTTATGTTGTTCTTGCAGCCCATATCTATTATTTCAATTCCTATATGGTTCGATTAAAAGTTTGTCGACGGCTACACTATAAAGGCCGGGCAGTTAAATTTCAATTCCTATATGGTTCGATTAGAAGAGGCGCTGGAGGTCGGAGCGGGTGCGGTAACGGAGTTTTTCAATTCCAATATGGTTCGATTAGAAGTGCTGAACTGGCTCCGTACCGAGGCAACATACATGATTTTCAATTCCAATATGGTTCGATTAGAAGCTTACAGGATGGAAAGTAAAAAGAACAATGTCGTAATTTTCAATTCCAATATGGTTCGATTAGAAGAGCACCGCCAACGCCTTTATACAGGCGATAAAGGAATTTTTCAATTCCAATATGGTTCGATTAGAAGTTCCACTGGGTATTTCTTTTCGCTTCTGCTTCACGTTTTCAATTCCAATATGGTTCGATTAGAAGGCTTCGAGGAGAGGTTATAGATTATAGTGCAAGGATTTTCAATTCCAATATGGTTCGATTAGAAGCTACTATCTGGAAGTTTGCGAATCTATTCCTATTACTTTTCAATTCCAATATGGTTCGATTAGAAGTCCTCGTTTTCCTTCCATATGTCCTTGCCGTTCTTAATTTTCAATTCCAATATGGTTCGATTAGAAGTACAATGTAATCGCAAGGCGCACCGGGAAGATGGTTTTTCAATTCCAATATGGTTCGATTAGAAGTTTCACATATACCACCAAGCCGCCGTTCCCGCTAATTTTCAATTCCAATATGGTTCGATTAGAAGACCGACCGGGACTACAACAGCATCTACATCCAGGCGGTTTTCAATTCCAATATGGTTCGATTAGAAGACGCACAGGGACGAGGGACACTATGACAAAAAAATTTTCAATTCCAATATGGTTCGATTAGAAGGGTTCATCAGGTCGCGCCTTATGTATTCCGGAAGTTTTCAATTCCAATATGGTTCGATTAGAAGCCGATATGCAGACTTTTTTCGCGCAGGTGCTGGGAATTTTCAATTCCAATATGGTTCGATTAGAAGTACATTTTTTGCCAGCTATTGTTTTTGCCGGACAATTTTTTCAATTCCAATATGGTTCGATTAGAAGCGCCGGAATGCAACTTTGCCTCATGAAAATAACGGTTTTCAATTCCAATATGGTTCGATTAGAAGAGAGCAGATGCTTACCGCCGCGCTTCGCAATACGGTTTTTCAATTCCAATATGGTTCGATTAGAAGTAAAAACGAATGCGAATATATCGCAGACAGATTACAAATTTTCAATTCCAATATGGTTCGATTAGAAGCAATCTGGAAGCCATTCTGAAACCCCACATTTCCAATTTTCAATTCCAATATGGTTCGATTAGAAGGAATACAATCATCGCGGGCGCTGCTCCTTTTTCTTTTTTTCAATTCCAATATGGTTCGATTAGAAGTTTGAATTATCGCCGTCCTTGTACCATGCCGGATTACTTTTCAATTCCAATATGGTTCGATTAGAAGATAAGGCGTCGGGTTTGTTAATGTCTGACGGCTTTATTTTTCAATTCCAATATGGTTCGATTAGAAGAACGCCCACGCTTCGGAATCCGCGGTAAGGAACTTCTTTTCAATTCCAATATGGTTCGATTAGAAGTTCGCGGATGGTTCCACTGGTAGAAATTTATACCGATTTTCAATTCCAATATGGTTCGATTAGAAGCCAAGGTCATATTTAATACAGAGCCTTTAACATCTTTTCAATTCCAATATGGTTCGATTAGAAGGGGACTGTGCGCCCCTTCGCCGTCTTGGTGATTTCGGGTTTTCAATTCCAATATGGTTCGATTAGAAGTCAGATATTTTGTTCATTCCTTATAGTATTTTTCGCTTTTTCAATTCCAATATGGTTCGATTAGAAGCCAATCCCGACAACGCTGAGTATCGACATAAAGAAGATTTTCAATTCCAATATGGTTCGATTAGAAGGAACCGAGCCGAGCCCATACGGCTCAAACAGAAATTTTTTTTCAATTCCAATATGGTTCGATTAGAAGCCTACCTGACCGACGGCAGCGAGAACTGCTACAAGTTTTTTCAATTCCAATATGGTTCGATTAGAAGAACCGAGCCGAGCCCATACGGCTCAAACAGAAATTTTTTTTCAATTCCAATATGGTTCGATTAGAAGGCCATTGTCCTGCGCAGTTCGCCGTTAAATTCCGTTTTCAATTCCAATATGGTTCGATTAGAAGCGGACTGTGCCGATGCTCGGCATAGTACCGGAAATCCTTTTCAATTCCAATATGGTTCGATTAGAAGCGTGCATCTGCCCCTTTAGTGTTCCGCAGGAAATACATTTTCAATTCCAATATGGTTCGATTAGAAGATGTAATAAAAGATGTAAAGCATGCTCAAGAGAAGTTTTCAATTCCAATATGGTTCGATTAGAAGTCCTACGCCCAATTCCTTTCCCAGCCCTTAGAAGAGTTTTCAATTCCAATATGGTTCGATTAGAAGCGAGGACGCCAAAGAATACTACGCCCGCATAAAAATTTTCAATTCCAATATGGTTCGATTAGAAGATTTTAAATTGTTAGTATTAAGGTTTAAAATTGTGGTTTTCAATTCCAATATGGTTCGATTAGAAGATATGCTGGAACGGGCAAAATTGGCGGCATAATGTTTTCAATTCCAATATGGTTCGATTAGAAGGATATGCAGACTTTTTTCGCGCAGGTGCTGGGAATTTTCAATTCCAATATGGTTCGATTAGAAGCTCAAATAGCGAAAAAAAGGAGTCGAGGGCGGATTTATTTTCAATTCCAATATGGTTCGATTAGAAGTAGAGATTATATAATAAAAATAATAAAAGTATCTAATTTTCAATTCCAATATGGTTCGATTAGAAGAAAACGCGTACAAACAATGTCTGTAGAAGCCGAACAATTTTCAATTCCAATATGGTTCGATTAGAAGAATAACCGGAAAGGCTTTCAATACGATCGTACTTGTTTTTCAATTCCAATATGGTTCGATTAGAAGCTTCCTGAGGCTCCTTTATTCTGCTTATCAACATTTTTCAATTCCAATATGGTTCGATTAGAAGCCGTTGGATTTTGCAGAAAGTTGCACCATTCCAAGGGCCTTTGCAAAGGTAAATCTTTATTTTTTTTAGCCAAAAAATCGTCGAAGCCCAATCATAGGATTTACCCCGGACTTCGACGACCTCTGG